>MQRK01227448.1:13988-25720 GCA_001938485.1 Girardia tigrina
CATCATCATCACCAACAGCAGCTAGGAGTATATTTTCTGGATGTGAGAAGTAATTGTTGTTCTGAATGACAGGAAAGATGATTTCTTGGTCTGATGGATCCAAATCCTGCAGAAGTTGGTGCATATAAAAAATATTTCTTGCACCATCTTGGCATGACGAGTGAGTCTTTATATAAAACCATGACGGTCCATAGAAATTGACAATAAATTTCACTATTCGCATGAGAGGTTCAGATGGAGCAGTTTCGGACATATATAGTCGCAGAATTCTATTAGCTTTCGTTAGCCAGCGACTGTGATTCAAATTTCCTGGTTGTGCCATTTGTAGAAAAGGGACATCCTTCTGTTGACTTCTCTATACATGCACGCGTTAGCTTGGACTTGTGAATAGAGCATGTCAAAAATGGTCTTTCTGCAAGCGTGTGACTGCTTGCAGGATGAATTTACAATGGCACGTATGCGAGCATTTTTACTGGGATAGTACTAATACATACAAACAAATGTTGGGACCTGTAAACCCTTTTAAACAGCAGTCTTTTGCACGGATATTTCATTTTCTAGCATAAACACAACTTTTTAGGCATGTTTGGAGAAAAAAAAATTTTCGACCCACCCTAATATACATACACAATTTATAGATTTTAATTAATTTTTTTTGTACCAATGCAAAATAGTGGGAAGCAACATAATATAGTTTTTTTATTTGTTAAAATAGTTTTTTATTTGTTCAAATAGTTTTTTTATTTGTTAAAATAGTTTTTTTATGTGAGAAACCCTGTATATTAAGCAATAATGGTTTAAAATAAATATTTTAAATTTGAAAAAAGGATATTGTTAAGTTTCTTCCTGTTATTATGACCGAAATGTTGTGCGACAGTCATATAACGCTTTTTTTACTCAAATCATATACCTTATTTAAAATCTTTTCTCTGTGTACCAAACACCGGTTTGGTAACCTACAAGGTTTAGGATTATACGCAGGTTTAAGACCATACTTCTTCAAGAGATCAGAGTTGGACATCACAATAGCCCCTGCCACGAGAATGGAGTGTACCCTTTGATTATAACCTCTGCAGGTAAACGGTTCACCACCAACGTGCAAATACTTTTTGGGTCGACAATGTTATTGAAACTACAGAGTTCGATACATGAATCGAACCATTTATTTCAGAAAGCGTTGTTTAAAGGTTAAAATGGAGCTAGAATTATTAAGTACTGAGGGTTGTTCGTACTGAAAATTTACCCGTACGTGCCTTTTACAATGGCCTGCCGGCGGATGTCAACGAGGCCAGGTTACGTCGCTCTCGGAGATACTGACACTGACCGGGGAGCTGCTGAAGGTCGAAGGGAGCGGTCTAACAAACGTATCGATGGTCGCATCTAAAGCTAGCATCTCGGTAGAGTAGTGGGTTCAATTCTGGCAAGGCTAAAGTCCACGCTAGGTCACATGAATCAGATGACAGTGAGGTCAGATCAGAGGAAGGAAACCGTTCGAAAGGCTCCTCACCGTTTTCAAAGTCCAACGTCAAGTGCTTTAGATGCCTCCAGAAAGGCAATTTCGTCTACGAGTGTAGAAACGGGCTAAAATGTAAATCATGTAATGGTCACGGTCATTCTGCCTGAAATTGTCATGCAGGAAACGGGGACCGAAGTTCGTCACAGAAGAGGTCGGGTGTACTCCTGGAAAGAAGTTAATCACCAGGTCTTATTATAAACGGTCGTAAGGTGGATGTGTTAATTAATTCTGGCGCGTCTAGAACCATCGTCGCTGGTACACCGAGGATATTCGACAAGTGGATCACAATGATGGATGGCAGTAAAGTGAGAGCCTCGGAGAGTAAGTTTGAGGTAGTAATCGGTGATGTTAAATGCGTTACGCGGGGTTTGATTGTTGATAAATTGCTGCTGGGATTTAACGCCATTGTTGGTCTCGAAGTGATACAACGGTTGCAGGGTGTGACAATTGATAAAGAAGCGATTTTTGGTTGTTAAAAAATGGATTGCGTTGGAATTGCTGATTGTGATAGAGAAATGTCCGACCGATTAAAAATAACAGAGAGGAATTTCGAGGTATCGTATGACCGGTGTTAGAGGCTAGAATGGAAATGTTCAATATTGGAGTTGCCCAAATTTGATTATCGGTGTGGTAGTTTCAATGTTAGTAAATCTGTCAAAGACAAGTTTGAGGAGGTAATGGAACAGTGGGTTGAGAAAGGATTTTTAATATTGTATGATGAACAGAGATTCGGGCTTGCTGAGTGCACTATTCCAATTTTTCCGGTCGTTCAGGTAAATAAAGATAAGATCAGATCCGTCTTCGATTTTCGACATATTAATGAGTATGTGGATGTGTATAGTGGCTACAGTGCAGTTTGCTGTGAGAAGCTCCAGAAGTGGAGAAAAAAGCCCAGAAATGTGCAATGTTGGACGTAAAGGACGCGTACATACAAGTGTTCGTCGAGGAGATGTTACCGTATCAAACGGTGCTATATAAAAACCAGATGTATTCATTAACTAGAATGGGCTTCGGGTTGAATGTGGGCCAAACTATAATGACAAAATTGTGGAGAAGGTGCTGTCAATTAATTCAAAGATCAATGAAGATGCCAACGTGTATATAAACGATATTTTTGTGGACGAAAGTATAGTACCACTAGAAAGAGTCAAAGATCATTTGCTAAAGTACGGATAAGTCTCGAAAGAACAGGAGAAAGTTCAACAAGAAACATCCGTGAGTGTTGGGATTGGAAATATCTCGAGACAATTACGGCACACTTCGCAGGAGACGGACAAACAGATTGCAGTTAGATTTAGACGAGGTCAAAACTAGGCGAGATATCTATTCCTTCACCAAAATCAACCACGTTTGTGACTGGTTACACGTTGCTACGTCGTTTCTTAAATGTCAATCTAACGGAGATTGGGACAGTTCGATTCGCGAAAAATTGAAGAAAGCGATGGGAGACATGGTAGAAAAAAATAAAGGCTAATGATTGCGCGAGAGGAACTTGGTCTGTGAAAGACGATAGTAGAGCCATTTTTTGGTGTGATAGTGTACGATGGCGCTTGGTGTTTGTTTAGATGTAAATGGACAGAGAATCGAGGATGCCTCTTGGCTTCGTAAAGTGAACGACTGCTGACATATCAACTTATTTGAGTTAGAAGCAGCTGTAAAAGGGTTAAACCTAGTGATTGCATGTGGTTTTTCGGACATCGAGTTGAGACTCGACAGTCATGATATTTGTGGGTGTATATCAAATGTGATAACATGCCAAGAGACAAGATTAAAGCGGTTTCTGAGCTAATTCGTAGAAGACTGAATCTTCTGAAAGATATTGTTCACGAGTATTATTTGAAGCTGCTTGTGGTCTACGTCAGGTCTGAGAAGAACGATGCCGACATCTTAACGAGAATCCCCTCTCAATAATTTTTTTAAGTCGCTCAACTGAAGATAAAAATGTTCTATCGGCTTCCTTAGAATCGGATATCGAGAGATTTAAACGCATATGGGATTCCAGAGATCAATTTTTTTAGCGAAAGAATTTAATGTTAATATCAGCGATGAAAAAACTTCAGTGTAACTGGTGTCAATTTATCGATACAGAACCTATTTGATGGGAAAAAGGGAGTTTGGATGTTGCCGAAACTTGGAAAGAATAGCAATTGATGTCACAAAGTTTCAGGAGTCTAGGTACCTCACTATCATTGACAATGGGTCATCGCGATTTGTAATCTTGAGACTCATCGGAGACGAAGGAGCACATGAAGTCATCAAGAATCTGAGAAATGTATTTTTCAAACGTGGAGCGCCTGTCGAGTTAATAGCAGATAATTTTACGTCTTTCCATTCAAAAGCGTTTACTACTGAGATTAAGGCCTGGAATATTAATGTCGTGTATCAAGTGTGAATAGACCGAGTTGGAATGGTCTTGTCGAAAGGAGCCACCGGACCGTCAAGACGTTAGCCGCGAGTGCTGGAAACGGGATTCAGGAAGCGGTTTACTCGATTAATATCCCCCTGGAATAAACATTAGGCCACCAGTCAAATTCCTGTATTGATATAAGCCTCGGTTGACGTGATCGTTAACTCAACAGATCAAGCAAGTGAGGGAACCTTTTGTTCATCTAAATTTAGACTGAGAGAAAAAGTTTGGGTGAAACCAAATCAGATCCAGCATTGTAGTGAAAGATAGAGAGGAGTCATCAAAGAAGTTATTAGTCCAGTCAAATTTCTTGTCTCTATCAGAAACGTCGATTCATTGAGTCATGTTGTCGACCTCCGACCACGATCCGAGTTGATTGTCTCGGAGCTGATTGATTCTCCTTATTGTGCTGACAAATCACCCAGCGACCATCCCACCACACTTCCATTACACACAGAATCAGTTGTTCGAGAGCATCGACCTCGACTGTATTTCAGGACTACGTCTCATGGGACAATTTAGATTCTGCCGAATCTTGGGGAAATATAGAATGAGACATTATTTTGTTTGAATATTCTCGATTTATCGAACGCTGCAAAATTGTATTTTTGCCGGGGAAATAATTCATTATTTGTCGTTGCTGAAATTTTAATATTAAACAGCCATCTGGGTAGGAGAAACACAATTCCAAATCAACACACAACCTTCAAAATATTCATCATAGTTGAAAACGATTTTTTTGTGCAACAATAATCTTTAATACCAAAAAACATTGGCAAAGCACTACCATTACGACCATTGACCATTACGACCTTCTCTGGGCATTTCAGGGAATTCCAAAAAACTTAAATGAATTAGCAATATTCTGAGTACAGCATATAAAAATATTCTTTAATAGGAGGAAAATATCTACAGGAAATATAAAACATGTATTTCATAAAATGCATTCTCCCACAAATCTAAAGCGGTTTATACGATCATTTATGTCATTTCTGTTTATTTTTCTTCAGCAATTTATCAGTCAAATTCGGTGAAGGACTTTTTGGGATATTCAATTCTTTACGGACCTCATAAATCGATTTCTCCCAATTCTTTTCGAAATAATAAAAGAGAAGAGTTCTACTTTCATAACCCGCTTGTAGAGCGAATTTCAAATGAGAATTCTTAAAATTTCGTCTCTGTCTACAAATAAGTATTGAATATACGCGACACTCATTAGTTAAATGTTTTGTTTAAAAGTAAACAAAATTATATCATTGAAAAAAAGTAAAATCTCTGAATTACAAATGTGAACTTACACCTAAAAACATACAGGTAAACGTTTTCATATTCATTTTTTGATAAGTTTATCAATCCAATCGATCATCTTTGCCTAATATTTCATAGCATTTTATGAAGCTTCATTTTTCAAAAAAAGTCAATTTTTAAAAAGTTCTATAAATTAATTTTTAATAGTTAATCAAAAAACAAATGCATTATATCTCAAGGTTTCACAACATACGGAATATATATGTATTTAATTACACTGATAAACACAAGTTTTGTTGCCTGTTTGAAATTACTTGTTTCTTGCTAATTTGAATGCGCTGATTACGAATATGAACTTCATTTTTGTCGAATCTCTAGTTTATTATGTATACGTCAGTGGTGGCTGTGGTTAGGAATAGATGGTGCCACTCAAGGTTCACACATCAGTGGGCCATTTGTGGTGATCTGAAAATGATCGGGCTGCTACTAGGTATGCAAAGTAACCATACAAAGTATTGTTATTTCCTTTGTGAGTGGGATAGTAGAAGAAGAGAACAACATTACATCATACAAGACTGGCCTGGGCTCATAAATCTCAGCTAGCAACCATTAGTGGATCCCAGAAAGATACTGCTGCCGGCACTACATATTAAGCTAGGGCTAACGAAGAACTTTGTGAAGGCAATGGATCGAGGTGCTGCTGGTTTCCGGTACTTACAGGAGAAGTTTCCGCACATAAGCCAAGGGAAACTAAAGGAGGAAATCTTTGTTGAGCCAGAAATTCCTAAAGTTATGTTGGATCCAAACTTTGACGCAGCACTTAAGCCAGATGAACTGGAAGTGTGGAATGCCTTCGAAGTCGTCGTCACAGTTTTTCGGGAATGAAAAGTCCCCAAATTACCAGCTCCTCATCAATAACCTCCTACAGTCCTACAACCATTTAGGATGCAATATGTCCCTGAAAATTCATTTTCTCCACTCTCATCTGGACTTCTTTGTTGCCAAGCTTGGTGATATCAGCGATGAGCATGGTGAAAGATTTCACCAGGATATTGGTTGCTTGGAAAAGCGGTATCAAGGCAAATGGAGTCAGACGATGTTGGCAAACTACTGGGCACAAGTGAAAGAGCAGTGGCAAGATGTTCTGAGGTGGCGAGTGGGTACAAGAAGCAGGTCCTTCCCCTGTAACTTAGACAACATTGTTTTTGTAAGTAGCACGAAATTTGTAACACTGTAAACAAATGTTATCATATAAAGTTGTAGTATTTATTTTGTCTTACAACAGGGTAGCTGTAGAAGACAAACTAGATGTTCTGGACAGAAAATAATAGTGGATTCGTAACCAGCAAGTGCGATTTAGTGGGAAAAAAGGATTTTCATAAAAGAAACAGACAAAGAGTTTAAATTTGTTGATTAGTGTTACTATAATCAAAAACAAGACATGCAGCACTATTAAGTTACTCTAAAGATGCTTGATTTTAGAATTTTTCTTTCATCAAACATTCGACATATCCCTTATTAATGATTTTCGAAATATATTGATGAAATTTCTCGCCGTGTTCGTCAGATTCCGAGATTTAGTTAGAAGTGAATTTTGAGACTCACGTTACATCCAATTATTTGATCCTAGTTTACAATGTTATCCACAATGTGTTTGTAATTGGGCACTCGTGTTTAAGATTAAAAAAAAACAAAAGATTCCTCAAAACAAATTGTTTGAAAAAAAACAATAATTGTGTTATAAATATAGTTTTAGTTTTATTATTTCATCTCTTGATATCGAACCTAACATGGAAAATGACGGAAGATGTCATCAACCCTCTGGGTATTCTTCAAAGTTGATTTTGCAGCGTGGATTGAAATATTATCTTCTAGTAAAACTTTCCACTTCCAGTTGATAAAAGGTATATGCCAGATAAGCTAAAGGTGCAATTACATTTGGTATTTGATTGAAAATATCTTGACACTGCATAGATTTCTATAAAAAGTCTTCTTAAATGCTCTAATTAATTCATAAGTTAGAGAGAAATCGTCATCTCATTGAACACTTACAATCGCGTGGATCAATTAAGATTTTTCACCACTAGTTGTGTTGCAAAAAAAGAATTTTATTCATTACAAAAGAATAATTTTATGCTCTATTAAAGGGATTCGATACACATTATCAGCGGCAGTTCGGTGAATCATTATTGATCAGACACTCAAACCAGACTTTAATTAACATTCAAAATGAGCTGAGAAACTTTGTTACATTAATATTTAAAATCTGTAATTAAATCAAAAATTAATTATTGACCGATAATATTTTGATTAGTTAACCCTTTCAGCACGATTTTTTTATTTCAGTTAAAATACTTCAAAATATTTTTTTCTAATTTATTTTAACTAGATGTTTGTAATAACCGCTTTTTGAAATCAATGAATAATATGATCAAATTAGTCAAAATAAATTGGATAAAAAACTTTTTGAGATATAATATTACATGGATTTCTGAAATAAAAAAACGTGTTGAAAGGGTTAAATGGTATTAATATATATTTAAATTTATTGACGAAGTCATTTTTTTCGAATAACAGTAGGCACTGACGTACTAGTACGTCGTTTTTTATTCAAAATCCAGAAGCGGTTGACGTATTAGTACGTTTCTTAAAACATTTAGTTTGATTAACCTGATTAATTTAAAAATTAAATATGTTGAGTGCGTGTCGAATATAAATTAATAAATATAAATTAATTAACCCTCCTTAATTATGGAAACCGATGATTTTGAAATGAATAATATTCGTAATGAGACTAATGAGTTTTTTGCCGATATATTATCTGGGGATGGAAATGATAGATGTAAAATGCCCATATTACTCCAAAAGGAATGTGAAGAATAATAAGAAGAACCTGGACCATTTCAAGTCCTTGACAGAAGCATGTAAGAGAGCCATGACAACGGTACTGCTCTACGCCCTCCAGGTAGGGTGTATCGGAACATGGCCAAATGGCAGTACCAGTATTTTGATGTCTGACGATCCCACCGAAGACTATTGGGCGCATTGCGATAGCGTGTTCGGTATCCAACGTCAAGCACTCTTCGGCACAACTGGCATTTCACAGAAATGGGAAATACAAAGGAATCTGAAGACTTAACGGGGAAGAAAAAGAACCAATGTACTCCATACTGAACATGGAAGAACCCGACAGTATGGAGGAAATTCAAATGGGATACAATATAGAATAATTCGATCCGATGAAAAATGAAAGCGATGATTTAGAGTTTTCAATTAACATTAAACGAAAAGCTTAACCTACTTTAAGTGATTCTGAGACCAGTGATTCCGATGATTCAAAGATTGAGAAAGAAGAAAATAATTTAACTTCGCACTAGTTTGAAAATGATGATGAAACCAGCTTTTTTGAATGTTGAAAGCTAAGATCTGTTATCGTTGAAGAGATGCCATATTTCTTTTTCCTGTATTCTGATTGTCCACAAGCAATATAGGCCTGACATACTTCACAGATTGTTAAATGTGTCTCGGTAGAATGGATATCAAGAAAAATTACACACTGTATTAGTCTTTCTGTTTGGTGAATTCATAGTAATTAATGTATAGCTGCATCTGTAAACGCATCATTTATGAAATCTTATTTTAAGATCACTGGTTTTTATAAACTAATTATTTATGAGTTACTAATTCTTATAAATATTGATCAAAAAACTGGTATCGAAACCGGTAGAATTTTGCCGGAGCCGAAGCCGGTACCGGAGTTGAAAAAATGGCCGGTTAACCGGTTTTCTAGAGCCGGGGCCGAAACCGGTACATCCCTAATATATATACAGGGTTTTATAAGGTTTCCAGCTGGGTGTAACCTAAGAAAATGTGGGTGTACAATATAACGTATTTATTTTTACTCAAAAATTGTTACATCACACATACACACTGGATTTAAAGGGTTAAGAACAAAAGAATTTCTTATACTTATTAAATAAGTATACATTTATAAATGACTTTGTATATGAGCGTGTATGTGCGAAAGGGAGAGAGAGTGTGTGGAATAGCAGTGTGTGTTTTTAATAAACCCATGCTTTACCTATCAATAGCCAAATTTTTGGGTTTACATCTACAAAGGTTAGGTGTACATTGTACACCCAAAACGACCTTAAAGACCTTATGTGAAAATTTGATCGAAAAAACTTTTTAAGGTCCCATAATGGGAAAAAACGGAAAATTCGGACTTCCTGAGCAATTTTAATTGAAAAAGATCTTATAAATTATGAGTAGTTTACATTAATTTTTTATTGTGTTTTTTTATTTATTATTTTTAATTAAAACTTTGTTGACAAAGTGGAGTTCTGTCTGCATAAAGAATGGATATAAAATTTTTTTATTGATTTACTAGTTGAATAGTAAAAACAAGTTTTACAGGAATAATGTTTTTTAAGACTGAAATTATAAAAAAAATATTTTTTTGGTTTACTCACTTTGTCAGTGAAATAATATTTCTTCTGCCAGATGTCGAAGTTAACGCTTCCATCGAATTTTTCCAAAAACTCCCAAACGATTTTCATATCATTCATTATGCCCGGATAGCTTGTAACACGCGAAAAGTTGTTGTTTCCGTGTTGTATTACTGCCATTGAACCCCGTAATAAACCCTTTTTAATCCCCAAATACCTATGGCTAGACTCGATCATTTCGGTCAAGGTTGGTCACCGGCCCATTCCAAATCCACCTGTAACTCGAAAGGCCGTCCAGCCATGAAGGCAGCCTTTGTTAGATCGTCGACCTTTGATACTTACATCTTCACCTGAGACGCATATTCATAGATAGTCTCACCCTCGTACTACTGTAAGTTCATGTACGATAAGTCAATGTAGATGTTCAGTGCAACCCCTGATAGTAAAAAGGGAGATACGGGGCTAGATCAGTAATCTTCTGGATTTTCATGACCATTTCAAATTTCTTCTGCCAGTTCTCGAAGCTAACGCTTCCATCGAATTTTTCCAAAAACTCCCAAACGATTTTCAAATCATTCATTAAGTCCGGATAGCTTGTAACACGCGAAAAGTTTATTTTCAAAGCAATGTTTAATTGATAATATTTAAACAAAATATTTATCAAAAAAGCATATATTAAATATTATAAATAATCAAAATATCTGATATCCAACACGTAGTTTATGAAATAATAGAGTGGGAAATTACAGAGTGTTGACTGCTTCATTCTTTTGAAAGATTTCAAAAAAACCATGATATTAATTTTAACCCAATGTTTTACAAAAACTATACCGGCTTTCGGCTATACATCGTGTCTTATATTGGCGGTATTCAAGCGACCGCTATGTAAACATGACCCGGCCTAGCGAAGGGTGAAGTAAAGATTTTTAGAAACCAGAAATGATTTAAATTAATTTTGAAAATTTCATCCCATAGAAATTATATTTTTAGTTTAACTTAAAATAAATAAAATCGCAAATAACGTTAAAGCAATATTTATATCGATGAATAAATTAATTATTAAAGCTTAATACTTTTCTTTAAGTCTCAATGACCCGAAAAATCCGCCCGTGACACACATAGGAAGAGAGGTCTGAATACCCTCAAACCATTTTACCACCACCTCACCAAGCATATCTGTCGGCTGATCCAAAAGCACGTGAGTCAGATCATGAATCTCACGATATCTTAACATCAAATATGCAAGGTTTGGATCGTCGATAAACGAAACCTCCATTCGATCATCGGGAGAATATTTCTATCACCAAATATATTTTGAAATGAAGTACATTGTTGTTATGTTAGAGAATAATTCAATAAAAATGATACTTCTTAAGTGTAAAAATAATCATTTCGAAATAATGTCTTAATAAACCAAAAACACAAGTATTTATAAATAAAAAAGAAAAATTTGGACTGCAAACCTCTGTAAATGGAAATTAATGATATTGTATTTATTGACAACTCTTACGATCTGGAAAATACGATATTGGAAAAAAAGTTTTCGGATTTTGATATCTGATGGATGATCGATATACCAGCGCTGTGTATGGGCTAAACACTGTTCCAGAGTTTGTTGAACTGTGGTATGTTTTTTGTTATAAGTAGAAGTAGATGAATGTAAGTGACACTATTATTTATTTTTCTGGAAGGTAGCAAGCTCTTTTGAATGTTGAAAGCTAAGATCTGTTATCATTTAAGAGATGTCACGTCTAGTCAAAAATCCAGATCCAGCCCCGTATCTCCCTTTTTTTACTATCGGGGGTTGCACTGAACATCTACATGGAATCGGACGAGAAGACGCAAAGCAGCTGCGATCGGTTCTTCAAGATACTAAACAATTCGTTCGGCCTGACTAGACGTGGCATCTCTTCTACGATCGTGTGAATGAGGAATGAAAATTTATCGCAGTTTTTTAAGGTAAATAACAATGGACATGTTGAAATGTTTTATGCTTGTCGATTTTTTTATAAGTTATTATTTACTGTCTGATAGATTAATTCCTTTGTTTGCATGCGACCAGTCCCACACATATCAAGGTTTATGATATATATATATATATATATATATATAT
>MQRK01227451.1:3424-20106 GCA_001938485.1 Girardia tigrina
GATGAGGATTTAACGAATACCGTGTAGAGAAACCCAGGACGACGAGTTGGAGTTGGAGTTCTGTGAGCGCTTCTTTAAGATGAGGATCAATTGTACTTTCGAAATTGAACTTGGAGTTCGCTTTAGATCGTCGCTGCATCTCAACTTGCATTCTGGCGCGGAGATTCATGTTCTGAATATTATCTCTCTCCATTTCCAATATCGTTTCACCTCATTCGTTATTGATTTGCTCTCTCTCTCTCTCAATCGAGCCTCATTTTTACAATCAAACAGAAATTAAATTGGAAAAAGGATTATTGCGAAATAAAGTGCGATAAAAAGCATTAGGAAAACATCAAATATTTGAAATTTTGAATAAACTGAAATAAAAAAGTTTAACAAAAGAACTAATTGGTGAATTAATTTTGACAAAAATGATTTTATTCTTGGCTTAAAAAATAAACAATTGTAACATAATGTTTGATTTTGCATGAATATGTTGAAATAGAAACTAATATGATTTTAAAAAACCATACTTTCCTAATTTCAGGCTTTATATTGAAAAAATATACTCCATCATTTCAGGAATCATTTCTAGACATTAAAGCGAAATTTATCTGATCTATTATATGATCTTGAATTAAGGATTAGCTATAATATTTTAATTATTATATGTTGTACTAAGTGGCTAAACGTGACGGCGGAAACAACATTTCCAGGTTTATTACAGAAAAAGAGTATTTACTCATATTTCTAATGAAAAAGATTTATATCCCTTTTAATACATATAAATTGTGAAATAAAGGAAGTTTCTAAATATATTAGATATTTTCTTCTATAACATATTGTACGCCATTTGTTATAAATTCTTAGTTGAAACGCATCTGAAAGCCTCAGATACATTAATATTTTGAAGAAAATTAAATAAACTTTTGTTTTCATCAGTGTGAGGAATATTTTAAAATTAGTATGTTGAATTGAGTATGTTGAGTTTAGTATTCGGATATGTGTTTTCCCACCCAGATTGAAAATTGATATTTTGGATGTTCGCGATGAATAGTTATTCGAGCATAGTTTGCATTTTAAATGATAGCATAAGATATTAAAAAAAATTTTAAAATATTAAATTGTTTCAAATTTTAATATCAAAAATTTAAATAAAGTAAATAACTTTTAACTAATTTTTTAATTGATCTTCTTTTATACTTGCTTGGTTGTTATGCAAATGGTATTACGAATTTTTAAATTGATTAAATTAATGTTTTTTCTTTCAATAAATTCATTTTGAAAATTAAATTAATATTTAGATAAAATTATTACCAAAATTATAAAATTAGAACTTTAAAAATAAAATCTGAAAATCATTTAAAATGAAAATTTGTTATTTACAAGACATTAACACCAATTTATCAATTTAGCGAGATGTCAAATTATGAAAGTTCTGCTGAGAATTTTCCAAAGACAAATGGAATTGTGATAAAAATAAATGTGTGAAAACCCATATTAGTGTTCTTAATAATCAGAATTCCTAATTTTCAATGGTTATTCTAAAGTGTTTTTAATTTACAAGCTCCATTAAACAAGATTGTTAAGTTTCGATCTAACTTAAAGATTAAAAAAGAGTGCTTATGTATATCTTTTTATCATTTGATAGACTTTCTAGAAAATAAAGATAAATGAACAATTTTATTAAACAATTTGAACAAAAGCAAATCAATATAAATAAAATATATTATAAAAAGAAAATCTTAGGTTACCCACATCCCTCTTACCTGTAATAATGGAATAAATAATGATGACCACCAGAAAACCAAAAAATATATATCTAAAAATTAGGTATAGTTATTACTAGTGTTAGAGAAACTTGTTCTCAAATCATTTTATAATATTAGCAAATCTCCTAGAAAAATTAAATTTGTCTCAAAAAGTATTTTACAAAAGACTATTGGGTTGGTCAAAAAGTTATTGCGTTTTTTATTAAAATATTTATTATCAAAAAATGACATGGATGCACAAATATTTTTACACGATATACTGTCCATTATTTTCAATCACTTTCTTCCACCTTTCCGGTAGCTTCATTATTCCTGATTCATAAAAACCTTTGCCTTTTGTCAGTAAAAAAAGCCGTCTAGGAACGATTTGATGTCATCATCACTGGCGAATGTTTTTCTATTTAAGGAATTCTGCAGTGATCTAAATAAGTGAAAATCCGATGGGGCCAAGTGTGGAGAATACGGTGGGTGCGGCAAAACCTCCCAACCCAGTGATAAGAGTTTCTGGCGAGTGGTCAAACTTGTATGCGGTCTTGCGTTATCATGCTGAATTACAACTCCTTTTCGATTTGCCAATTCAGGACGTTCCGGTTGAATTGAATGAGCCAATTTCTCCAGCTGACCACAATATATGTCTGAATTGATCGTTTCATTCCTCGGAAGGAGTTCAAAAAACACAATTCCTTTAAAATCCCACCCGTGCTTTGGTTAATTTCTGCTTTTGGGATCGTTTTGGCAGGCTCACCACGTTTTGTCAATGATTGTCGGCGTTCCACATTGTTGAAAACAATCCATTTTTCGTCACCCATAATCAAGCGCTTCAAAAATGGATCACTTTGTTCTCGCTTCAAAATGGAATCGCAAATGTCTATACGTTTCAACAAATAAATTTCTTTCAGTTCATGTGGTGACCATATATCGAGTTTACTGACGAATCAAAGTTTCTTTAAATGACTTCCATCACTTGATTTTGATATTTCCAGAGTCTCTGCAACTTCTCTTGTCGTCACATGTGGATTAGATTTGATCAGTGCTGTTATTTTGTCGCCATCAACTTCAACTATTCGACCGGAGCGTGGTGCACCTTTCAGATGAAATTTTTCAGAACGAAATTTAGAAAACCAATATTGACACTGTCGAAGTTTTAAGGAGTCACTACTATATATCTTCTTCATATCTTCTTATGAGCTTGCACAGCGGTTTTCCCTTTGCGAAAATAATGCAACAAACCATGACGAATATACTCATTTTGATTTTCCATTTCGAATTGACGGTAAAGTAATAAATTAAAACAAAATCAATTAATATTTTGTATAAGCATAGTATGAAAATTAAGGTTTCAGAATATATAATTGAATTTAAATTTTATCACATCGTTTTATATTTTCAAGCTTTTTATCAATGACTTTTTGGCAAACCCAATATTTTAAGTCAACAGATTTTTTTAAAAATCAAAAATTAAACAGCAATCCAAGTAGCCGATTTAAATGAAAACTTAATTTTATCGATTGACGGTTATAAATGTATGATAAATACCGTTAATCGATAGGAGGAGGATGATACGGTATATGTTATTACTCAATATGGACTGCTGTTGGACAATGAAACTACGAAGATGGTCTTGATTGATAATTTGATAATCTGCGGTCTCTATGACAGCATCAAGGAATTGCGATCTGTATCGATGGTGATGCCGTTTGAATGTTTGCGATACTTCAACAATATTTCAATGTTTTGGTTGATATTGGCTTGCGGGACGGGCGCAGCAATGGGGTGTAGGGACACGAAGTGCTACGAGTTGCACGTATCTGCCTTGAATGAGAGTGATATCAATCGGATTTTGCTGGCAAACTGTCACTATTGATTAGGAGAACGGTAATTAATGATAATTTTCCGGAGACATCGAGAAGAGGAATCACTGCAGCGAGGAGCCGCGACCACGAGAATCCACCAACTCTGCGATCATACCTTATTTGTCCAAAGTAACCTTAATGTTGTGATCTATCTGTTTGTTTGTGAATATTTTGTTTCGCAAGCATCCTCTAAGAATATTTATACCATGGTCTGCGATTTTAAAATTGAAAGACGAATTTCAAACTCTGTGAACTATTATACTATCTCTCTATTTTTTTTCACAAAAACTCTGTGACGTTGTGTAGAGACATGTATCTGTTGTCGTTTTGTAAAATTAAGTTCAATATTAAAATAAGTTCAATGTCAAGAAAAAAAGTTACATTTAAGGATTGTACAGCACATTCTTTTCCCCAAAATTTTTACTGATTTTATCCTTAAGAGATTTCATAAAAAGTGATGCCACTATTAGTGCTAATGCGGAACCCATTTCAACTCAATCTTTTTGAATGTATTTTTACATTGGAAATTACTTAATTAAAGATAATCATAAATAATTTCCTACTGTTAAAGGTTAAGGAGATTATGAAAGATCAAATAACATTTTTAGAATTAAAGATAATTGTGAGGAATATTTGGTGTGTGGATGTTTTTGTGTAGTTTTTGTATGTTTAAATGTTGTATGTTGATTTGGGATTGTGCCTCTCCTAACCAGATGGATTATCAATATTTAATTTTTATAATCTGAAACTAATTTATTTAAAGTTAGATTTAATATTCAAATTTTTAGTTTTTATTATTGTACTTTTTAAATAATTTGAATGATTTTCTTTTTGTAAATTTTTAAATAATTAAAATCAAATTAATGTTTAAAAATAACTATAAAAATATTTTCTTTCAGCCAATAAAATTTAAAGTAAATATTTTTAAATAAAATATTTTTCCCAAGTTAGTTCAGATTATAATGAGAGATATTGAAAAATTGATTGATGGAATCTAGTGAAAGTCTTACTGTTGATCATCATAAAGATGATAAAAATTGTGAATGTAATAAATGTTCTGTCAAATGTGTGAGTTCTCTTAACAATAATAATTAAAATATTACAAAAAACAAAAAATCCAAGTTGTCATTTTCATTCTAATGCTACATATACTTTTTTATATGCCAGAACGCAAAACAGATGCGTCGTAGTTACATTTAACACTATCCTAAAATTCTAATGAAAACTTTGGAGAGATAATATAAAAGAGAAAGATTAACAACAAACAATTTAAAAGATTAACAACAACTTTATAATTTTATGTTATTTGGCTGTAAAACAATACTTTAAACAATATTTGTATGTTTCCGTTGTGATAAAGTTATATTTTTAATTTTTTTAAATAGACATATAACGAATAACATTTAGAAAAACATTTAGATTTATTCAAAAATGATTTTTGTGAGGAATATTTTAAATTGTTTGAATGTGTGAATGTATTGATGCTGTATGTTAATTTGAGTATGTTGAACTTAGAATGGTGATTCTACCACCCAGATGGAAATTTGTATTTTTTTTAAAATTTAAAGTGATTGACATTTTCGAACATAATTAAAATAATAATTTGATACGTTTTGTAGTTTTGAAATTAACAATTAAAATCAAGTTTAATATTTCTTCAAAAAGAAAAGCATTTAATTAGATATAAATAAAATTAATAAAATTTAAGTTAAATTCATTCTTAACAATTTGATAACATTTTTATTATTTTGAGTTTTATTATTGTTTTTAATTAATATTTTTAGAAATTAAATATTTTAAAAAGATTTAGAAAAATTGTTCAAATAATCTTGATTAAAAAAAGAAATAAAAAACAATTAGAACGATGTCAAACGGTGAAAGATCTTCCGAGAGTTGTAATGACTCCAATTGTGATAATAATAAATCTTCAAACGAAAATTATCTCAATGTTCTTAACAATTTTATTTAATTAAATAATAATGACATTATTAACAGCAGATTTTATTTTTGAATAATTTTATTTTTGAATAGCATTGAGTATTTTTATGGCCCATATAAGTCCATATTAACTAATTTCTTCTATATTTTATGTAAAAATACCATTTCGACATGAAAACCAAGCATGAACAAATTTTATTAGTTTTGTTCCTTAAGATCAAGATTCTTAATCCTACCTTTGGAATATAACTGTTAATATCACTATATTATTCAGCAAAATAATACAATTTAATTTCATACAAAAAACATGCAATGTGACTTATAAAAGTTCAAAAATATTTTATATTACAATAAAAAGCCAAATTAATGAATTTTAAATGGTTTATAAATTGTCAAAACTCATTTGATAAATTGTCAAACCATTTGGAAAATTGTCTAAACCTATTGAAAAAGGCAAAATCATTTGAAACATTGTCAAACCTGTATGAAAAATTTTCAAAACTGAATGTTAAAACATGTCTATATATTGAAAAGTAGGGATGTACCGGTTTTCGGCACCGGAAAACCGGTAATACCGGGTACTTTCAAGCACCGGTTCCGGCAAAATTTATCGGTTTTTTCCGGTTTTGAATAAACAAATGTTACTCGCAATGAATATTAATAAAATGAATAATATTATTTTCGAACGAAAAATTTGGGAAAAAATCTTTGTACTTAAATAATATATTTGTTTAAATATTCATTTATTATTATCACGTTTAAAATTACTATTCAAATTATTACACTATGATTTTCAAAAATAATATAAAGTCATGTCTGGCAATTTTATACCGTATGTTCAAATGCGTCTCACATCGCAAGATGTAATATCTGTCATCAGAATATACTACGTTGTCAAGCTGGAAACACTAGAAATTTCAGTACTTCAAATCTGATTTCTCATATACGAAGTAGACTCCCAAATGAATACATCAACATACAGCATCCTACGTCACATCCAATTGCTTTCTCTGAAAACTGTCCTTCGATTTCAACAAATACCAGTAACTATCAACAAGCTTTGGGACAATGCGTCAATCGTGTCAAAATGTGGGAGAGAGACCACCCATCAGCAATAAAATCGATCGAGTTATTGGTAAAATGATTGCTATTGATATCCAGCCCATTTAAATTGTGGAAAATGAGGGGTTTCAGTTCCTTCTAAATCAACTTGAACCAAGATATAAAATTCCTTCTAGAAAGTACTTTACCGAAAGTACTCCCTTTTCTATATGATAAAATGAAGATTATCATAGAGAAGCTCATGCCAAAAAACAGTGGTACTGTTGAACTCTGGACTGCAGAACACACAATACTGTCTTATATGAGCATGACTCCTCATTGGTTACAATCAGATTTTTACGTCGTTCAGCAGTTTTACATATACCATTTGATGATCGGCATACATCTGATAATATTGAATCTATGTTCAAAGAAATGCTTACTAACTGGAACATTTCACTAAGTAACTGCCATACAATTTTACATGACAATGCTCCTAATATTACCAAAGCATTTCGTGAGATGAATTTTATTGGCCTTTAGCAAGTTCCGTGCTTTGTACACTCCCTTCAACTAGTTATAAAAGATGGGATTTTTGGTCAAAATGAACTCAATGAGATTCTAACTACCACCAGAAAACTAGTTGATCACTTCAAGATTTCATCGTCAGCTACAAATCGGCTACTCATTCAAGACGTACCAACTCGTTGGAATTCAACACTTTACCTTTTGAAGAGGTTATTGAAACAACGTCGTGCTATTAGTATCTTTTTTACCGAGACTGAAGGTGTTAATAATCTAAATCTGAGTCAATGGACAACTGTAGAACAAATTATACGAACTTTAGCTTCATTTGAAGAGCTAACACGAGATGTTACCGGTCAAAGTTCATTAATTTATCTAATCATTCCAGCTACAAAAGCATTAATAAATGTTTTGGAAAAGCCCGAAGTTGATTCAGAATTAAAAACAATGAAGGAACAGTTGCTGAAATCTCTCATAAAACGGTTGAGAAACATGGAGATTCACCCATGTTATGCAATCGCCACTCTTTTCGATCTTCGATTTAAACATCGCTGCTTTTCTGACTTTGTAGCTGCACAAGCTAAAGATAACCTTCTTGCTTTTACACGCTTGTGTCTAAATGAAAATACTACAAACGTGGAGCATTTAAAACCCTGAAAAAACTTTAATGAACATTTTTCAAAATTGTGATCTCAGCCCCTGGTCAAGTCTTGACGAGATTTTATCGCTCTCTCAGACAAAGTTGTCTGTTTCTCCAGAATCAGCGTTGAAAACAGAATTGGACATCTATTTATCTGAAGGACTTCTTTCATGACAAGAAAATCCACTTCACTGGTGGAGCTCCAATAATCATCATTTCCAAAGACTATCACAGATCGCTCGTATCTATCTTGCGTCTCCGCCGACAAGTGTTCCTTCTGAAAGAGTTTTTAGCATTGCAGGAAAAACATTGGACGACCAAAGATCAAAGCTGTTACAGGAGAACGCAGAGAGATTAATACTTTTGAAATTTAATTTTCATCTAATTGATGAAGTTAATATTTCTGTTAAAAATACAAAATAAAAATTTTATTTCGTTTCAATGTTGGTTTTTCTTTTTTGATGATTTTTTATTTTTCAAAACCGGCACCGGCACCGGCCGGTTTTACTACTTTTAAAAAATACCGGCACCGGTACCGGCCGGTTTTGAAAAAGTGAAACCGGTACATGCCTATTGAAAAGTTTAATTTTTTCCCAAAACTGTTAAATAAAAAAACGTGTTTAAAGATGAAATTGAAAATTAAATAAACTTCTTTTTTAAATTAGAAATACAGTTTTGTTTAATAAAATAATTTACTGATAAAACATTTTAATTATATTAACTTTAATTATTGTTTCATTAAGATACAATTATGTAAACACAAAAATATTATATAAGAATTGGCATGTTATGAACTATATTCACATATTGTAATAAATAATGATGTTTCAATTTCTAATTACCTGTCAACATCAACTGATATTTCACCTTGTATTTATCAAAGATCTCGGCGATTAGATTTTCATATATTTTTGCTCCTTTTTGAATACCACTTTTCGGATTAATCAATAAAAGATACGGTTTATCTGAAAGTCCAACGAAATTTTAATTGAATTTAATTTAATTAAATTGAATTTAAATTAAATTCCTACAAATGAAATTTAGGCATAAATTCATAGTTGCTAATAGATTCTTTTAAAGAATTATCAAAACTCATAACAAAAGAAAAAAATCAATTGGAATGTTTTCAAATTAGAACAGAGTTAACAATACTATTATTTTAAAGATAAATTAATTAAAGAGATTAATCCCTGAAGAAAGAAGTTTTGGAATGGTAGATGAATTTCGGTATACACAGGATAGTGCCATCCCTATCGTACTGCACAACTTTTTAAAATGCTTGAGGATAATTTTTGATAACGGATTATGAGGTTAGATGCCGTAAAGGATAATATAAGAAGAATAAAGTTTTTATTTGTAGGTACTTTCGATTAAACTTCGTAATATTTAACCCTTTCAAAACTGTTTGGACATATTGTTCCTTTCAACACGATTTTTTCAGTAATCCATGTCATATTATAGGCCAAAATATATTTTTGAATGATAGTGATATAGATAAAAACTATATACAAAACATCTACCGACGATGATTCATAAAAATTAGAAAAAAATATTTTGGGTTATAATATTACATGGATTACAGAAATTAAAAAATCGTATTGAAAGTTTTAAATCAGTATGATTTCGGTAATATTTATAAAGATGCTTCTAATACACTCAAAATTCTTAGAAGCGCAATCGTATAATAGATATTTTGCTAATTCACAAAAAAATACTTCTAAATTTTCTTCATGGTTTTCAAGAATGATTCCACTATTTAGTTACTCTTGATGGTAAACGCTTCGAAAATGGTGTACAAGAATTCGGGACTTGTTAAACTGACAATGATAAAAAAAACTTAATTTTTATTATTTTGCTTTTTAAATAAATAAATGAGACGATAGATAAATTAATGAATAAAGAACATGATGGTAAAGACGAATTAAAACCCGATAAATTATCTAATGAAAATTTTAATATTGGATATACGCTAATCGTTCCTCATTCAGAAGGTTACAAAAAATTGAAATCGTCTATTTTAAAATCAATCGATAGTAAAAATTTGAATTTAAAAATCATCTCTAAATCTTACAAAATTCAAGTATATTCAGCAATAAATCTCGTACTCCTTTGAGTTTATGCTCCAATCTGGTTTATGAATTTTCGTGTAATGGGTGCAACGCTACATACATTGGAGAGACGTCTCGTCATCTCTATAAACGGATTCAGGAGCATGGACGATTTGGTAGTGGGAGTACTATTGCTGGACATATGAAGGGTTGTAAATCGGAGGTGAAAACAACTAATTTTAAAATATTGTGCAGTAATTTTAAAAATTATTAGGAAAGAGTTACTTGTGAGGCCTTATTGATTAAATCACTTAATCCGTCCATTAATGTACAAACAAGTCTCTCTTCCAATTTGTTGAAAATATTTAATTAGTTATTATGCAAGATGTTGTTTGGATAATCATTAATTTGCTATATATAAGACAGCGAAATTGTTGTTTATTCAGCCTGAAGATGGTGGAAAATCCACCGAAATATATTGCAATAAAATTTGAGTTTAATGGCGTTCTTAATTATAAAATTTTGCCATTATTTTTTAAATTTCTTATTAAGAAATAAATAAACATTTGTTAATTCTTTTATTTAGCCAACATATATGAATGTATATATTAGAAGTTCCAAACTTGGTCATTAACAAAGGAAAAATTATGGGCTTCTTATGTTTTTTGTACAAGCTGTGCTGTTAACTTCAGAGCATGGCTTAAAAGTACTAAGAACTCCATGCTATTTGCAATTCTATGGTATGGTGTGAGCATAAGGATCATGTGACAGACTGTTATTTCTGCCTAACAACCCTTTTGGGTTTTGGCACAGAATAAGAAATTAAATTTTACCAATTTTACCATGGTCAATGAGATCTGTACCACACGAAAATTCTCTTCCTATGTCAAAAGCTCCAGAGACCTAAGAGTTCTTCGATGAACATGAATTAAGCGAAGCTGCAGGGGAAACATGGAAAAGGCTGATTATGTCAATGATGCAGACTTTGAGCCTTTCACTTTAAATCCCGACAACGTCACACTAACCGGACTCGACTGTAATTATGTATGATTATATTCTGGAAAATTAAAATTTCTCTATAATGGTACACAATAGGGCAATTCAGAAAACAGATTTGAAATCAGTACCACTAAATCCATAGAGAAAATTTTTTTTTGAACAGGAATCAGAAAAAAATTCAAATTTGTTTTACAATGCTTAGATATTTTAATAAAAAGAACCAAAAATAACCATTTTGAAAGTGTACATGTAATCTATATGTAATTAATCATATATATTTAATTTATCAGTATAAGTGTTATGAGTGTAACACCAGAAACTTCAGAAAGACTTGTCATTATCAATGTAAACGAATTCACGAACATAATCGAAATGAAAGTGATTGCAACTTTTCTTAACATGGAAAGAATTGCTTAAAAACGCTTAAAACACTTTACCTTTTGAAGAGGTTATTGAAACAACGTTGTGCTATTAGTATCTTTGAAGTTGATTTAGATAATTTTAGGATTTTGTGTTTTCCTTTTCTTCCAGAAAGAGGAAAATCATAACTTTCGAAAATACAGTCAAAACCATTTAATACCATACTTTGCTCATTGTCATTTAATTTAATATCCCCGGAAAACATTATTATCTAAGGAAGACCCAGAAAAAAATACTAGTAAAATTTCGGCAAGATCAATCAACCAAAGCCATTTCTGATGCCTTGAAGCCAAGTTACTGAGCAATTAAAAAAATTGTAAAGATTTTTGAAAAATCCGGTGAAACAATTTCAAAGCGAAAGGGTGGTGATCGAAAATCTAAACTCGATGAAAATCAAAAACAACAGATAAGAGTCTGAGTGGATGAAAATTGCCTTCTAATCCTGAAAAAAATTAAGTTGTAAGATCAAGGATATTTTTGGATTGAGTGTGTTGTTGTAGGAAATTTCATTACACCCTAAAAGAGACCACATTAGTTCCTACTCCTTAAAAAAATAGGAATTGAAAAAATAAGAATATCCTCAAAAATTCAGGAATTATATAGTGCTTAAAAAATAATAAAAATAAAATAATTTTCTTAGATGAAGTTGGTTTTGAAGTGTCTACACAACAAAAAAAGGAAGGTATCTTGTAGGTACATCTGTATATGTAGATGTTCCTGCAGTAAGAATTAGAAACATTTCTGTTCTTGCTGCCATGAATAAAAATTCTATGATTTTTTTACAAAATTTATGATAAGTTATTTAAAAGTGAAGATTTCTAAGCCGTACTTTTTAAACTGAAAAATGTTTGTCAACAAAAGGGTATTGTAAATCTAGTGTTTATTATTGATAAAATTATTGATTATTATTGATAAAAAAAGAAGTAGATTTGGTACAAAGTTATTTGAATTAGTCGACCGTTACTCAAAAGCAATATTAGATTTCATTGTCTACAACGGTTCCGATACTGACATTGATTATTTAGAGAATCTCGGGGTTAGCGGATCTATCGTCATGTCTTTGCTACAACCTTATCTGAACAAAGGACAAGTTTTGTATTGTGATAACTGGTACTTTAGTCCCACTCTATTCAATTTATTGCATCAGAACAAAATTGGAGCATGCGGAACAGTGAGAAAAAATCGTAAAGGATTGCCAAAATTCACTGGAAAATCATGAAAAGGAGATGTTCAATGATTTTCGTTTTCAGCTTTTCTAGTAATGAAATAGAAAGACAAACGAGATGTCTACATGTTATCGACTGTAAATAGTACAAATTTCTTGAACAGTGGAAAAATTGATAGATCAAACGGAACAGAAATTATAAAGCCCGCTCTAGTCATGGAATATTCGTAAAAAAATGGGAGCTGTTGATGAAACTGACATGCAGATATCATTCTCTGCTTAAATTAGGAAAACTTTGAAGTAGTATAAAAAGTTATTCTTTCATATGATGGCGATATTCAATTCGTATATAGCATACAGAATGAAGCAGAATGTTAAAGACTTACAGCTTGCTCAGTTCAAATTGCTTTTGATTAGAGAAATACTTCAGAGATATGGTCCTTCAGAGAGAAATAGAGTTGGAAGACCTTCTAATGCTCCTGCACCTTTGAGATTAGTTCCTCGTCACTTTCCTGACAATGTTCCACAAGATCCAAAGAGTAGAGAACGAAGTAGAAGAAATTGTATAGTTTGTAGTGCGAAACAAATTCTACAACAAAGTTATTTCATGTGTCTTGACTGTAATGTGCCATTATGCGTACCAAATTGTTTCCGAATTTACCACACTAAGCTTCATTTTCATGTAGATGAGTGATAAAAACTAATTCTAATCAGTAAAATATAATAATATTGCAATATTCATTGAAAGCTCTTGTTTGTAGCTGAAAAAACTTATTTTTGTAACTCTTACATAATAAATTTTTGTCTTTTTTAAAAATTTTTCATGCTGAATTACCTTTGTTACGTCTAAAACTTCAATAAAATTAACATATCTTCAAAAGAAAATTCAGTAGTCAACGGGTTAATAATATAAAAAATGATTTAAACCTGTTACAAAAATATTGGAATTTGTTTGGATATGCAGATTTTAAACCATATTTTAAAAAACGCTAATGTAATTTGATTTTTCAAGAAACAAATATTTATTATTCTTTATCTTTTGAAGTTTCAGTTGAAAATAAAATAATTTTGAAAGAAAACAAATTTCAACAAAATAAAAGTATTAAATAAATTGTAAATCAATCTAATATTTTAAACAATTTTTTCTAATATTATCAGAACCGATGGAATATGGCTCTTAACATAATTTAACCTTAACCAATTAGCTCTTAACTTAATTATTTTAACTCTTATTTATTTTAAAGCAATAAATGAAATGAGACGTGTTATAATATTTTTTAAAAAATCCACTATTAGAACGGAAACATTACTAGAAAACGTTAATGAGGGAATAGGAAAACCCCTAAATTGTTACTTGATGTGAAAACATGTTGGAGTAGTTTAGAAATTGCAATAGAACGATTTATATTGCTTAATGATTCAGTGAACAAGACTTTACAAGAACTAGGGTTTGATTTATTCCCCTCTGGATATTTACTTTGCATTAAAGAAATACATGATGTTCTTGAACCAGTCAAACTAGCAGTTACTCAGTTGAGTAAAAAATCTTGTAATTTAATAAAAGCAAAAGCAACGATTCGTTATGTTTTGAATAAAATTGAATCTACTGATACAGTAATTTCTCGAAAGTTTGGTGAAAACCTCCAAGCACGCATTGATCAGAGAAGAAATAAACAATTTATTTCAACATTAATGTTTCTACAAAATGGTTGCTACCCCAAACCAACCTCGACTTTTCAATACTCAACTAAAGCTCAAATTACCCTCAGTGTACCCTTAGCTTGAATAGTAGACTCTTCAATGGTAGTGAAGAGACAGTTGAACATATTACACTTGCTGACACAGATCTTAACGTAAAAATGATGGAGTCAAGTTATTATGAAAATTTGCAAAAGTTTATTAAAACTTTCAACAAACCCGATACAACGATAGATATTCCAACATAAAACTTTTGGAAAGTACGGGTGGTATAAAATCAGAAAGACTTGAATTAATTTATCAAGCTATGCTGACAGTTAAACCCACGTCTACTGCATCTGAAAGGACTTTCTCCACGGCTGGTAATTTCACAACAAAATTAAGAAACAAATAAGGGGCAAATGTTGGATTGTCTTGTTTTCTTGAAATATTATTTTTATATAATAAACCTTCAGAATGAAACCTTTTTTTAAAACCACTAAAAAAATTTTCTAATACTTAGTTTTTTGTTTCAAATAAATTTTTTATTTTTCGAATACTCGAATATTCGAAACTTATTTCTGACGAATATTCGAATAATCGATTTTTTGCAAATTCGAATAATACGACAACTCTAGCCAGAATACATCATTATTCTAGATTAAAAGATGTAGTAAAATAACTTAATTTGGCAATTAGATTATTATAATTTTTTATTAATATATTTTTTAAATTTAATTTCTATTGGAAAATCGATTACAGGAAATAAAATTATTGGAAAATCGATTGCAATAATTAAAAAATAGATAGAAAAACCTTTAATTAAATTACTTTTATTTTTATTTTTAAATTTTATTTTTTGATAATATTTTTAAATTTAATTTTCTTTTTTTAATTTTAATTTATTTATTTAATTTAATTTATTTTTAACTTTAAATTAATATTTATTTATGTAATAAATTTATTTTTTTAACATTTTAAATATTTATTAAATTATAAAATTTTAAAAGGCGGGTTTATTTAACACATTCTCGACAGTGTTGAAACATCAATTTAATATTTTATTAGTATCTTTCGCTTTTTTTTAAACTTGAATCGTACTAAATCTTATCGAGATACATACAGTAGTGTTTTGTCGTTTCATATGCGATAATTATTGATTATGGATCTTTATTTGGAATGTACAATTTTTACATTATTATCGATTGTATTTTTCTAAGTTGTTTGGTATTTTCATCATCCAATTTCTCGAATTTATCATCTGGTGAATCCGTTGAAGAGTCGACCATATATACATCACTGACTTTCAGACACGTCATATAATTTCAGATTTCGTATGGTCTCAGCTTCAAATGTTCCATCAATCGACAATTTTATTTCTTCCACTCCACTAATGGTATTTTGTTTAATAAATATTATTATTAACCAAGATATACTGTTTTCAAATTAACCCTCAAAGCAGAATTTTTTTCACAACCTTTTATGACGAGTGAAAATTATATTAGGGCTCTATTTTACCCATATCGAATAATTGGTTTTAGTATCTAACTATAATCTAACGATGAACTATACTTTATACTATAAACTTACTATAAATTACACTGCACTAGCTAAACTAAGTATAGATATTGATTTACAAACGACAACGTTGACAATAAAAAATTGCTTTTATCAAAATTTATTATTTTCTTAGGTCATCAACCTTCATTTATAGACATCATAAAATAAAAAATTTTCAATAGTTAATTATGCGAAAATAAAAAAGTACATTAATTTAAATTTTACATTAAAATATTTAAGTAAGCCCAAATCGTTTGAAATGTTTAGATCCACACTGCTATACAGTGATACCTAAATGCAGACTTTTCAAGTACAGTTAAGTATCAGATAAATTACAGTTTGTTGATCTTTTTTATTTACAAATTGTGCTCTTCCTTAATAATTGAAATTGAGAAAATGTAACTTAAAATACTATTCTCTGAAGGAGACTTTGATTTCAAAAAATTATTAATAAAAGAACTTATTATTAATAAAAAGTAAGCAAATTTTAAATTGAGAGTAATTTGTACTACTTATAAAATATCAAGTTTCTTTTAAAATAAATCTAACTCATTTGTATCCAAGCAAACCTGGTATATCAATATAAATGTTACAACTGCGAAACTTTATACATTGGAAAAATGCATCTTCGAACTAGAATTATTGAACTCAATTGCGTAGAAATAGTCCCATTTTTATTCAGATATTATATTTCAAAGATCGAAATAAAGCTGATTAGAATAAAGAGTTTAAAATGTTGTGTAAAAATTAATAAATAATTATTATTAATAATTATGACTGAAACATTAATAATTTAGCAGTTCAAACGATGCTTAAATTTTCAAAACGATTAATCCAATCATATTAAAATATTCTAGCTTTTTTTAATTGTAAAACCTAAAAATTGAATAATGTTACATAATAGTCTGTGAATTTGAAATTTTCAATTACTTCAACCTGAAGATGAAAAAACTGGTAAAAATGTTTAGAAAAATGACAGTTTATTGCCTTATTTAATTAAGTGTAATTAGAATTAGTATTGCGAATATATATATATATATATATATATATATATATATATAT
>MQRK01227457.1:5760-24256 GCA_001938485.1 Girardia tigrina
TTTTTTTAGCCGTTTCTCTCGATCCAATTCCCAGGATCGATTTACGACGATCGGGCCAGCCCAGGTCTCACATAGACGAAGTGGCGCCTACTCTTCACTTATTTTTAAAAAGAATATAAATTTTTATTCTATTTAATTTAATCTCGTCTTATTACAATTAATTGTTAGTTTTTTACTATTTGTTAATTTTATTGCTTTATTTGTTTTATTCATTAAAGAATCAGAGATTTTTCCGTTGCGAGAAACTTTTTCGAACATTTATGTAACAAACACTAAAATATTAATGTATGCAATATTTTTGTAATTATAATCATTATATTTATTATCGGTTACATTATTTATCTGATAAATCAGGATCTGTGTAATCTAAAATTGTAATTGTTATTAAATAACAAATAATATTTTATTTGATAAATTTGAACTTTTCGTTTTCATTTGAAACTTAATAAAAGATATTGTAATGGATTAAGATATTGTAATCGAATTATAGAAAAGAGATTTCAATAAAGAAAAAGTAAATCATAAATTTCAAATAATTTAGTAGTTTCGGATTAATTGTACACGAACCGCAACAATACGTTCGTCAAAATTTTATCAATATAACAATTGGAAATGCCAATGAAGTATAAATTTTAGGATGAAAAATATAATTTTAAAAATGTCATATAAATTAATTATTAAAAATTTCGCGACGTTTTTTTTACAGCGATGACTTTTTGTTTTTCTAAAAAATTTCGTAGTTCGGAATTTTTGAATCGTAGAGTCAGGGTTCAGGAAGTCTTTACTTATATCTATGTAAATCAATATACTCATAATAAAAATGAATTACAGAAAATGATAATCAAAATTATAAATATTTTGATCAAATTTATTCGAATTTTTATTTCTGAATAAATTGACATTATCACTAAAATATGACCTTTAACTTTCTTATAATGAATTGGAATAAATTTAATATAAAATAAACCATTTTAAATACTTTTATTTAAAATTAAGATTTACTATTTAAATGTTTCCTCAAATTTTATTTTCGTGTTTCTTAATTTTAATCATTCTACCGAATACATTTTCCAACCCGGTTTTAAGAGTAAAGAGAAGTTCGTCAAGTCACGGTGGAAACTCGTCTGGCAATGGTTTATATAATCCATTTGATTTTATGCACATCGAATCTCACAAAATATACCTCCTTGGAGCGGCATTTGTGATACTCTTTGTTTTTATTAAATTAGGTAACATTTTACGTAAAGATTTCTTTTTTAATATTAATAATAAATCTTAGGATCAGAAAAAGAATTCAATTACTGTTGCTTGGCTTGCTATAAAAACTGTAAATTTTCTAACAGTTTCAGTATAGCAAAACGATCGTTGTGTCGGACAGTTTGTTTAACTCATCGAACGTCACCTGGCAATATTTTTCCGGAAAGTGCTTTTTTAATTACAGCAGGAATTATACCCGCTGTCGCAATGTTATTATTGGGCATTAATCTTGATGGAACATTAAGTGCAAAAATATTCTTTAACATAATACTTGTTCCGATTATAATGTCTGCTGGTTGGGCCACTGATAAATTAACATTTTATCGGAATGTTGGAACAATTCTTTGGTTTGCAATTTTTGGTACAGTTTTAAATGCAGCAATTTTGATGCCATTTTTATATTATGGAAGTGTTTCAAGATGGAATCTTTATTCAAGACTAGATATGGAATTAGTGGATGCTGGGTTATACTCAATTTTAATATGTGCAGTTGATCCTGTGGCCGTACTTTCAGTATTTGAAGCGATGCACATTGACAAATTGGTGTATAATGTAGTGTTTGGAGAATCATTGCTTAATGATGGAGTAGCAGTGGTAATTATTAAAGATAATTATTATTCAAAGTTTAAAAAAGATTCAAAATATATTTCGAACTTTAGGGGAATAAAATCAATAAGTTCATATAATATAGAATGTTTACGGTATTTTGTCCCTTCCGTAAATGTGGCTTGCACTTGAAAATAACAGTTAATTAAACAAACTAAAATTAGCAACTAATATAAATTCTTTAACTACATTGATATCCGTTTAAAGTTTTCTATATGAATTCGGCAACAATTTTTTTTGATATTTAATCCGGCCTCATATTGACATTCATAATACTTAAGATCTGTATTTAGTTTAGTCAAATGTAAATTCACATTTTAGTAGATATAAAACCTCATATAGTAGTTTACTTGCTAAACACAAATATATCGGAAATTCCAATGAAAGTCTGTACGATTGTGGTAATTATAAAGTAAAAATCTTAAAATCACTTTTTTGATGAGCAATTAAGTTTTAGAGTAATATTACTAAGTAAATAATATTTTAGAAAGAAAATATAAAGAAAAATGTTCCGGTTGATCTTTTTTTCAAATTTAGATGTCTTTAGAGAGCTTAAATTTATAAAAAATAAATTCAAAGAAACTGTTAAAATAAAATATTTTTAAAGCAATACAATTATTTAATGTATTACCTTATGTTTATATTTTTAATCCAACAGTGTCGTACTAAAATGTATATTCCAATTGCATTTCCAATTACCATGTTAATAGAATCTTGATAAATATATTAAATATATATATTATTATATTTTGATATATATATTAAATATATATATCAAAATATATTAAATCAATTTTAAAACAGTAGTATCAATGAAATTATAATTAGCGGAACTTAATATAGTCATTGCGTAGTCATAATATTGCATTTATATATACATTAAAAATATATAATTAATATGCTGAATATTTACAAAACCTCATAAAATATGTAATAAAATATATTCTTAAAAAGTTATTAAAAACTTATTAATTTTTCATAAAAAATTCTTTAATTTTTATTGAGAAAGTTACTTTAGAAAATTATTTGTCAAAAGTTTCTTATTATTTATTAAAATATTTCTACTAAAGATCACTGCAATAAGATAATGAATAAATGTTCTAAGAATGAAAAAAATAATAAATTTTAAATTATTAGATAATAATAATTTAATAATAAATAACAATTTACAGAAATCTTTTTTTGATTTTCAGGTCTTCTATAATGCTTTTGACGAAATGAAAACCATTTCTAACCTCAGATTTTTTGAAAGTGTTGGATTAGTATTTGTGTTTTTCCTGTATGCATTTTCTATTTCTGTCACTCTTGCGTGTACAATGGCAATTATCATAAGTTTTATTAGTAAACTATTTTATCATCATCAACCGATGCAATTTGTTGTTGTATTTTCTTTAAATTATTTAACCTATGTAATCGGAGATACAATTAAAGGATCTGGAATATTAAGGTGATTTTTTTAAAACATCTAGGTATTAATATAAATAATTTTTAGTTTATATTTTTGTGTTGTAATTCAAAAACAATATGTCCAAGCAAATCTGTCATATACAAGTAACAGAATAATTACAGAAGTACTGACACAAATGGCTCTACTTGCAGAAGGTGTTATCTTCATTCTTATGGGTCTTACAGCATTTTCTCCTACTGGCATATCATCTAATACAGATGTACCTTTTACGTTTTATTTAATATTTCTTTGTTATGTATCCAGATATATTGTTATTTATACACTTGGTTTTATAGCAAATTTTTTTAGAAAAGAAAAACTTGATTATAGAAAAGGACTTTTTATTCAATCTCATGGTGGTTTAAGAGGGGCTATTGGTTTTGCTTTATCATTAACGATAGGAGAAAATTATCCACATAGGTATATTTTTCAAACGGCCACATTTATTATGGTATTTTTCTCTGTTTTTATTCTTGGTGCTACGATAAAACCTTTAGTCAATTTATGTAAAATTCCTCTTGAATCTCACATTAAAAAGACTATTATTATTAGCCTACAAGAAAAAGTGACAGATAGAACAAAAGATGGAATTAAAGCTATTATAGGCTCAACATCTTTTCGTTTTAGATGGGAAAAGGAATATAGAAAAATCAATAACAAATATTTCAAAAAATGGTTTATGAGTAAAAAGGCCATCGAAAGAAGTGTTTCTCACTCCTCTGTGGTAAAATTACATATGGATCAAAGTATTTCTGAAGCTCAAGATATTGCAGGAGATTATGGAAGTATTATGTTTAAAGATGTATTTACTTCTGATGGAGATCTGAGATTAAGAATGTACAAGAAAGCATGGACAAGCTATGCTTCTTTACATTCATTAAATGAACCCCATGGAAAGATACCGGATGAATTGTATAGTTCATTAAGTATTCCAGATTTATCAATATTGGAAAAAACAGTAACAAGAAGAGATGTTGATGATCAAATGACGCATCATAATATGCAAGAAGGAATGGGTCGAAAGTTTTATAAAACTGGTTTCTCAAAAACAGATGGTAAAACTCACAAAAAAAGACATAATACAAATATAGATAGCCATCGTTCGCCTTTTTTTAAAAATCATCATCGAGTTATAGACATCAAATTTAAAAAAACCCATAAAAATTCAAATGATATATTGGCCATCATGCAAAAAAGATTTAATGCTGCACCAAAAATGAATAAATCTGTTAAATTTGACCAAATCGATGAATCTGATAGCAAACCTGTTTTTACGTTTGGACAACAGAATAAATCCATTTCTGAATTATTTGAAAATTCCCCAACAACATTTATAATATCAGACGATCAAAATGACCATAAACATAACCAGCAGTATACCAATATTGCTTATGAACCAGATGATCAGAATAATCGCTCTGAATTTATGACTAAAAGTAGACATATTAGTACTTTTGGTAAGAAGTTTCTACATTATTAAAGATTTAATAATAATATAATAATTTATTATTAGACCCTTTCATGGGAAATGGGATTTCTGATATCGGAATACTGAATCAAAAACCACCATGGGTCAATGATGCCAATGAAGCCATACTAAAACCAAATGCTCAAAGTTCTCACTTTATGACTGAGAAATCAATAAATAATTTAAATCCTAAATCCGGACCCCAAGGAAAATTTGTTCATAAATTTTGAGTAATTTGTTCACAAAAATTACAAAATTTAACAGCACCTTCGATTTTCTGCAAAATCTTTTTTCTTTCAAATATGATTGATGAAAACATTTTATAAAGAAAAAAGTATTTTTTAAGAAAATGTGAACATAAATATAATTTTTGAAATATTGTGCAATCGTTTATTTCTAATATATTGATTTTAATATCGACCAATATTAAGCTTTATATTAATAAAGTTATGGAAAGATTTTCATACATGGACTAAAATTCTTCATAGTTAGAATATGAATATATTACTAACCTATGTTCTTTTAAGAAATTCATTCTATTGTATAGATTGACAGACATTAAAACTTGATCACTCATTTGTTCCTTTAGATAGCTAATATCACCAAAGAAAGTAGTTGGTTGTAATTGGCATTTGAAAATGTTGACGTTTAATAAAATTGGTGTTAAATAACGGTTTTGAACAGTAAATAAAATCAAGAATCCAGTAACAGATAATCAACATTTAGAAAATACAAATTAATATATCCATAAGAAGAATAATTGGCTAAAAATAATTAAAACAATTGGCTTTCCAATAATCCAAAATTTTTTTATTTTTTTCGTCTTCTAAAAATAGATTAATTTCAAACGTAAAAAAAAGAAAATAAAAATTCCTCCACTGTTACACCCTTGAAACTAAACCCTTTCTGACAACTAAAAAGAAAATTATTCACTATTTTTAGATCAATCACATAATGTAGGTTTTGACGATGCACCTTAAAAGTTATTCACTGAGAGAGTATGAAGCAATTGAAATTTAGTTATATATTTTCATACTGGAGTATATAATTTGAGTCCAGATTTATTGTCGACGTGTCAATGTAGCATTAATCCTTTCATTCACGAATTAAATCTGGGGCCTAAATAATTACTAGGTAGTTAAAATATACTTCGTTAGGCTTCATTTTCTTCAAAAAAATTAATTTTTTAATTTTAACTTTAATTTTTACGTTTTAGAGAATGTAGAATATTTTGCACATTGTGTCACAATAAATGCTGTATTTCTGTTTTTTTGTCAAAACAGATTCAATATATATAAGTAAAATATTATATCCAGAAAAGCTCAAAGATATACAAAAAATGCAAAAGTAAAAAATAAACATAAAATTTTTTAGGAACTTCAGATGGTTTTTAACATTTGTACTTTGATTAAAAATAACATAAAGAAAATACTTCAATATGTAACCAAAAATAATGAAAAATATAATAAAATAAAGGTAAAATACACAAGTGAACTTTGTATTTATCACAATTAAAAAAATGTTTTTCTCTTATCAGTAGTTGGCTCTGCTTTCTGGTCATGATGTGGCATGTGATGCACACCATCAAATCTTATATCGGTAGATGTTCTGACCTCGTGCGAGCATCTTGTTTGTTTTTGAGGCACGGTATCAGACATATTCTCTTGTGAATATGGTCGACCTCTTTTTTTATCCTCCTTTGATTTTTCAGATTGAAATTAGAGAATTAGTTAGCTCAGTAAGAAATGCTAATAAATCCATTATTTCTTTCTTAGAAATATTAAGTTTTTCACAATCTCTTTTATACCCCAGCTAGCTTGCACATACTGAAAAATCTATGAAATGGAAAAATACTCTCAGTATCCACTTCTTGGAATGAATTAAAATTCTATAGTATCTGATGAGTTGATCAAGTGGATCTACTCCTCCTCTACACAAATTATACAAAACTATTATTTGAGATAAAGAAATCTGTGTATATTTTTTTGTATTTTGTCCCATCTTTCAAAAAATGTTTTGAACCTACCCGAACAAAATATGATCTTATTATATGTATAGCTTTATTATCTTACCATTTAACCAGAACAATTTTCCCATCTCTGCTCACTGCAGAATCTGCTGCACCACGACTCTTTTGAAAGTTCTTTATAAATGATGGATTGGAAAAACGGTTTATTCTTATTGTTCCTGCTGTATTTATTCCTTTCAGTTTAAAAATTATAAAATAGTTGGTAAGAACTGAAAAAGTTATCAAAGTAGACCTTATTTCCCTTAGTATTTGGTAGTCTTTTAATCAAATATAGAACAACACTAGCGGCAAAACCATATCTTTTGATATTCAATAAATATAAACCAGTATCTGCACCTTGGTATAAAAAGATCATAGGGTATACCACGTTTTCCACGCAATACCTTGATACACCCATGGGTTTGGCTTTCCTTTCAAGTATTTCTTCATTGGTAATTGTCCTTTAAATGATAAAACTTGTTCATCAATGGATAAGTTTTCTTCAACTTACAACTGATTACATAGGAAACAAACAGCCTCAATCAAAGAAGTAATTTTATAGAATTTACCTGTACATCCACTCGGTTTTTCTAAATTATATGTATTATATGTACTTATATGTAAATTATTGCGAAGTTGAAAAATTCTATTTGAAGCCATATTTTTTCTCAAAAATTGAATGTTAATAGCTGGTGACCAATACATTTTTATACGTGAAAACTTTAAAGCACCAATAAACATATGTAACCAATGTTAAGAGAACTCACACATTTGAGACAACATTTATTGTAATCACCATTTGCATCCTCTTTATGACAATCCGTAATAATACCTTCGCTCAAATTCATAAATCAATGTTTAATACTTCTCCATCCAAAATCTGTACTAACTAGAAACGAATTATTTTATTTAAAATACTTACTTTAAATGTTATTGGTTATGTTCCAGTTATGTGTGATTGATTAATTATTAAATATTGTTTGTTTAAATAATATATAGTTTTTGTACGCGGTTTAAAATATAGTTTTGATTTGACTTTGAAAATGAATTTTAAAGAAACCAAAAACGTAACTGGCGACCACGCCGAAAATATCAACGCAATTACGAGAAGCCAACAAAGAAATATTTTGCTTGCGTCACTGCCGAAGAAGACTCAAGAAATTCTCTATTTCAATGTCCGTAAGTTTGACGGTAGAGATTCGTAAGAAGCGGGAAAATGGCTAAATGATATCGAGGAATGGCTGTCATTAAATGACTTGCCTTTGGTGAGTGCATTTGATTTATTGTTGTCTGAAGAAGCTGGTGAATTATGGAAGGATTCAAAAACGGATGAAATGACTCAGGTGGCAGCTCGAGAATGGTTTCGTGACACATTTATGATGAAGAAGTCAATCTTAGATAATTTCATGGAACTGGCGAATGTCAAGCAAGAGTCAAAAGAGAGATTTGCCACGTTTGAAATTCGGGTAAAGAAACTAATTAACAGTGTTTTAGACTCAAAATTGAGTCGGGAACTAATTTTAAATGAGTTTTTAACGAAACGGGTGCATATTACCGGTCTGAGGGATTCACTGGCTCTGAAACCGGAAATGAAGAGAGAAGATATGAGGACACTGCCAAAAGTCTACGAGAGCCGAGAAATCTCGGAAGATGAGAAAATGGAAGTAAGCGCTTTTAATAATAAGACAAATATCAAGCAGAAGAATCCCAAAAATTATGCGCAAGTTGTGAAATACCAACCAACAAAGAAATTTCAGCAGTCTAATTTTGGTCCCAGAAGATCAACGTATGAGAGATTCATAGATAGGGACTTTTCCAACCGGATTAGTCCTACACAATCGGTCATTTCTGAATTCCGACAAACGCCGGTGAGACAGCAGCCTTCGGTGTCTCTGAAACATATAGCTCGAAGACTCTATAATAGATGTCGGGGACAACCCCCGCCGCACAAGGAGCAACTGAAACCGAGTCAGTGTTTTTGTTGCGGGGAAAATGATCCCAGAGTTTTTAATGCTCTTTGAAGGATAAATGTCTAATATGCGGTAAATCTGGTCATTGTTTTAAAGAATGTAGTCTTTTGCAGAACAGCAGTTATCAGAAGCCACGGACGATTTTATGTGTTTATGATGAAATTCACGACACGGCCCAATCTGGGGATGAATTAATTTTACATGATGTTGAATCGGAAAAAAAACCGGAGCGATCCCGTTGCTTACATTTTGTCAATGGGATTGGAATAAATGATGAGAGCAAAAATCGGAATGTGGAGAGCGAGACCAGATGCGGAAGTCAACTGACGGGAGAATCTGGAGTACGGTTGTGAGGAATATTTGGTGTGTGGATGTTTTTGTGTAGTTTTTGCATGTTTAAATGGTGTTTGTTGATTTGGGATTGTGCCTCTCCAAACAAGATGGATTATCAATATTTAATTTCTTATAATCTGAAACTAATTTATTTAAATTTAGATTTAATATTCAAATTTTTAATTTTTATTATTGCAACTTTTAAATAATTTTAATGATTTTATTTTTGTAAATTTTTAAATAATTGAAATCAAATTAATGTTTAAAAATGACTTTAAAAATATTTCAGCCAATAAAATTTAAATTAAACGAACACCTTCCACATCTACCGTTGTTAAGAGAACTCACACATTTGACAGAACATTTATTACATTCACATTTCTTATCATATTTATGATGATCAATAGTATTGCTTTCACTTAGATCCATCAATCAATTTTCAATATCTCCCATCATAATCTAAACTATACTTGAGGAGACCACTTTATTTAAAAATATTTAGAGATTTTGTGGGATTCAGGAGCATCGGTTACGGTGATAAATGAAGATTATTGGTGGAAGATTGGAGAACCGATACTTTCAGAATCAGGAGTTCGATTAAGTGGTGTGTTTTCGACCGGTACGGAAATGCCCATGGGTATTGTTTTATTAGATATTCGTTGGAACAAAAATTTGTGGAAAATCAAGGTGGTCGTTGTGAAAAAGATATATACACCGTTCATTGGCGGTATTGATACCATGTAGATGTTTGGAGTACAACTATTAGAAGTTAATAATATTGACGCAGATTTATTGAAGAATACTCATACTGATGAGGAGCGGACGAGTTTAGTCCTGGAACGGTACAAGAATCACAAACAGAAAGCTCTTCAACAGCTTATCTGTGAATTTTGAAATATATTCATAGCTTCAAAGTTTGATTTGGGATATACTCGGAAGATCCAACATAACATTGTGACAAGAAATGTACCAATAAGCCAACATCCTCGCCGACAACCGATACATTTGGAGAGTAAGATTGATGAAATGATACATAATTTATTGCAGTCGAACGGCCATTCAAAAGTCCATGGAACTCACCGCTGGTAATCGTGGGTGGCTCCATAAGAATGTGCGTCGACTATCGCTTGTTTAATGCTGTGACTGACAAAGTTTCGTTTCCGATGCCCGACACTCATTTACTGTTCGATTGTTTGTCAGTTTCGCGGTGGTTTTCATCAATAGACTTGGGTCAAGCATATTATCAAGTTGATTTTTCGGAGGAATCTAAACTTTGTACAGCGTTCAGTTCTAAACAAGGAAAGTTTTGCTTCAATCGGATATCATTCGGTCTGTCAACGCCGCTAGCAACACTTCAGCGGTTAATGCATGAGTTGCTTGAATGTATGATTTTCAAAAAAGTACTTGTTTATTTAGATGATATTCTGGTGTATGGTAAAACGCTACAGGGCCATGACAATATTCTGAGAGAAGTATTTCAGCGGTTAAGTCAATGTGAGTTAAAAATAAATCCGGAAAAATGTCAGTTTCATCAAGATGAGTTAGGTTTTTTGAGTCATACCATAAATGCAGAAGGTATTCAGATGAATAATATGAAAATCAAAGAGATTAAAAACGCGGAGGAACCGCAGTGTTCTTCTCAACTTCATTCATTTTTAGGTCTCACAAACTATTACCGCCGATTTATTCTAGATTACACCAAGATTACTATTCCACTTCATGCGGCAATATCGGGATGCGATAAGAAATTGCATTGGACAACAGAATGAGAGAGTTTCCAGACATTAAAAGAAGCTATTTGCAACGCTCCGATCTTGAGTTATCCTCGATTAAATCATACTTTTGTCTTGGACCCTGATGCTAGTTTAGTGCAATCGGTGCGGTGCTAAGTCAATTGACGGAAACTGGAGAAGAAACAGTCATTGCATACGGGTCCAGACACCTGACCTTGCATGAGGAGGGGCATTGCGTCACGAGAAAGGAACTTCTGGTTCTTCATGAATACGTCTTACATTTTAAGCAATATTTATATGGGAAACGGTTCATTGCCCGAACAGACCACAAAGATTTGGTCTTCATGAACACCACGAAGAAACCAATAAGACGACAATTTCAAACATGGCTTGCAAATTTGTCTGAATATGACTTCACTCTTCAATGCAGGAAGGGTGAAGAACACAATAATACAAATGGCTTGTCTCGTATTAAGCAGACACTTTGCTCACAATGGGAAACTAGTCATATCGAGGCCAAATCAGAAAATTCAAAAATCAAATACCTGAATTCTCTTTATGGAATAAGTAACATGATGGGGACGATAGAAAACAAACAACGCAGTGATGCAGTCATAACGAAAGCAATGGAAGTATTGACAGATATAAATAGACAATTTTCTGACGTTTTCAAAGGAAGCTACCTGTGCAAATTAATAGACCGACTCGTCATTTCAAATGGATTATTTTGGTTGGATTATTGATGGTTGAACAAAATAATGGTCTACTAACGATCATTCCAGAGAATTATGCACAATAATTTGTTAGAGGTGTTCACATCAATCTTTGTCATCTGGAAATTAAGAAAAATATTTACAGGACAATTTTCATTGGCACTCCATGTATGAGTGCATAATAGAATGAATCAATCAGTGTTACGTTTGTGCAAAGCGAAAAATTGATCAATCCAGAACGAAAGAAATTCTATGCCCTTGGAAGAGCCAAAACATTTTAAATGAGATAGTAGTAGATGTTGCCCATATAGACAAAGTTTCAACAAAAAAATATTTGGTAGTCATTATAGACCGATTTAGTACGTTAGTCAGTTTGAACGCGGTTTCGAAGCAAGATGAGCGCACTATATTTAAATGTATTTTGCACAATTGGATCTATAAATTCGGCAAGCCCTGTTGTATTCTGACAGACCGGGGTAGACAATTCCAGAGTGCATTTATGAGCCAGAGTTTGGAAAAAATTACAGATAAAACAAGAATTTAGCTCACCATATCAACATCAGCCGAATGGTTTAGTGGAACGGGTGATAAGAACAGTAAGAGATATGATCGCGACATCATTGAACGATAAATGCACAGAGAAAAATTGGGATGAAATTCGGATTGAAATCAGTCTCAATGCAACTGTGCAAGATTCAACTAAATTCTCACCTTTCGATATCGTTTACGGCTGGAAAATAAACATCCATTCGGTGTCTGGAACGAAAACTTACGACAAGGATCAGATCACTGAAGAGGTTCGAGACAATGCAGATGCGGCAGCTGAGAAAATGATGATGTACCAAAAAGAAAGCCGAGGGAAGATATATTTCAGAGAGGGAGATATGGTACTCTTCCGGGTGGATCCTACAAAGAGAAACAAGAACGATTTCAAATACGAAGGACCGTACAAGATCCTCAGGTTCATTTCGCCACACCAGGTTGAAATTCAATTTTCAAATGGGGTGAAAAGAAGGCGCATTGAATGGCTCAAAGGCTGGCCGGAATCTTGAAGAGGGGGAGTGTGATTGATGTGTGATTGATTAATTATTAAATATTGTTTGTTTAAATAATATATAGTTTTTGTACGCGGTTTAAAATAGAGTTTTGATTTGACTTTGAAAATGGATTTTAAAGAAACCAAAAACTTAATTGTTCCAATTTAGTTTATCAATATAAATGTAATGGGTCTGACGCCATATATATCGGAGAGGCTTGTCGTCCTCTCTGTAAACGGATTCAGGAACATAATCGCAGGGAAAGTGAGAACAATATTGCCAAACATAGGAAGAACTGTTTGAAAAGTAAAGTTCATGTAAGTAATTTTAAGATTTTGTGTTCACAACTTGGTAATTATCGGGAGAGGGTGATGTGTAAAGCATTGTTGATCAAATACTTTGATCCTAAAATCAATGCGCAAACACCATCCTCTTCAACTTTATTGAAAGTATTTTCAAGATTTATAAATTACATAATGTTTACATAAACATTGCTTTGATATATAAACGCGAGTATATCATTGTTAATGTAGTCTGATAATGACGGTTGATCTGTCGAAATTGATCACAATATATTTTGACAAACGTTTTTTAACCCAAATAATGTTTTCATTTCTGGTGGATTTTTTTGTTTGAATCCATTTACATTCTGTTAATTTGCATATAAATTGGTGTAGAACGCAAAATTTTTGAACACTTCTTCGGTGAAATATTTTCCAAAATAACTAAGAGGAGTTGGAAGATCATCTATTGTTGATTTTCATTAAAATGAACAATTTCTGGTTCGAACTGTTTTCTTCGCCATTGTATATCACATTTTCTTGTAATTTCATATTAATTCAAAAATTATGTAATAAGATTTTTTTGTCCGCCAAAACTTTACTCAATGAATTATCTTCAGTAATATTATAGCTTCACCGATGTCTAAAGTTGAATTCCCTTCACACTTGTCAGTTTCAATAGATAAAAATTCATTTTCTTTTCTCAAATGAGGGGTGTCATCTTTTGGATTATCCACAACAATTATATGTAGCGGATCAGATCCATCCAACAATGTCACACGAAATTGTCTTCATCGTCTTCCAGATCTGATTCATTCAATATATCAAAAATATTTTTATCAGTCATTTTTTTGTCTGTTCATTCAAACCATACAAACGAAAATGACAGAAAATGTCTTAAATGAAGCTCACAGATAACGCTTTTAGGTCGCTTTTTAGAAATTTCGACAAACAAAATGTTCTAAAAAATTAATATAATATATCAATTAATATAATATTAATTAATGACCTTTTTTTGAAATTCAACTGTAAAGTAGTAATAAATTATCTTGTTCGTTATATTATTTTAAATAATAATTGATTCATTGAGATGGTGGCTTCCGGGCAAAGTTGCTGCAACCAGGACATCTTCACTATATTCGCATTTGCCGGTCGGAGGTGTTGTCCGAACGTTTCGTGGGCGCATCGGTTCGACCCAGTGGTCATCGGTCGGCATACGCTCGAATATCAATTTTTGGACCGCTTGCCATACGTGCAGCGATAATCCCCGTCTCTGATATCGGTCTGATATTCGGTTAAATCATAGGTTCGCAACCCGACGATCCACTCAATAAGTTCAACTGAGTTGCTTGAGTAACGTTCGCCCCAAAGGAGGCGTCGGCGGATTCAATCTGATCTGCTTCATTGCTCGTGACATAATGTGGTTCAACAAACGTCACGATAGAGTTTTATTTACCAATTGTGATGAAAAGAAATAAAAATAAAGCACTAATTAACATTTATTTCCATTCAATCCATTTTGCATTTCAAATTTTGTCAATTGTCTTATTTATTATAAAATTTTAAATGTTTATTGTTTTTTAACATTAAATTTTTCTCGGTCGCTTGAACGAATCCCCACATTCATAATATACAAAATATTGGTCATCATTATTTATGTACAATATATTGAACATGACCTTTTATACAGAATATACAAAAATTGTACAGCTTTCTACAATACTTTTATAAACAGTTTTAAAAGTCAAATTAGCTAATAAATCATCGATTCCTACTTAAAAGATAGCGAAAGAAAAAATGTACTTTTGAGAGAACTTTCTATTATATGTTAATACTTCAAAAAATAAAGTTGAAATAATATGGAACGTCACTTTTTGGTGTCAAAATACTTCAGTGTTGCATAACTAACTTCTTTATCTTCAAATTGGTACTAAATTGACCAATTATCAACCCGGGATGTGTAAGAAATACACTTCCCAAGTTTATATACAATATATTGTATAGTACATATAAAAGGATTAAAGTAGTTTGTATGAAAAAGCTTTTATTAGTTTAGGAAATCTCTTAGTTCTTTCATTTATTTTCATTGGGTATCATATTATTCTGCGTAAAATGTTTAAGTAAAACAAACCAGATTATTATTTTATGATGAATATATAAATGAATATATAAAATAGAATATAAATATCTAAAACAATATTAACTTATAGTTAAGACTTAATAAAATTAGAAAACAACTGAAAATTAGATGTTTTTTTACTTTTTTTCAGATATTTTCCTGCTCATTTATATTACTCGGAATAAGATGAGTTTCAAATGCCTCGCAAATAAATTTCCTTCACTTTCTCAGAGTTTCCAAAATGATTAGTACTCACCTCGAGATAATAATTATTCACAATGTGTCTCAAAAAATTTCAATTAAAAGTTTTGTTGAGTCTTGCAGTTTGTTTTATTTTATTAACTATTAGTTTGGATTTTAGATTTAACTATAATTTACGTTCCGGTTATGACTAAAAAATATGGAGAACTTATTTTATTTCTATAAGTTATTCATCAATGATAATGAGCCTCAAAGTTTGTTCTCGTTAAAACACTTAGACTGTAACAGTTTGGCAGTTGGTATGAGCCATATTTATCTTTTTAACAATCCCAAAACTATCATTTTCTACTATAAAAACATTGATAAAAGTAAAAATACATCATGTATCCCGAAAATTGGAAGTATGCTGGGTAATAAATTCCAAACATCGTTAGAACACTATTTTTTCTCGCTTACCATCATACATGTAAGGAGTGTAATACCAAACACATTTGGGAGGTTTTATGTCCTTTCAGTAGGAAAATTCGGGAACACAGTCGTAATGAATGGGATAGAAGTATTACTGGTCATGGTCAACCTTGTAGAAGAGACATAATTCTCAAAAAAGAATAGGAACACGAAAAAGAATTTCTTTGAGACAGAAAATGACAGAATTTTCCTGAACTACCTGCGAAAACTCGTTATTCTTAATAAAAATCTAATAGTTAAGAATGAAAATTAACAACCTTCTGCTATTTTTAAAGCTACCGTGTCCTTTTATGGGAAATAATAAAGTGAGATTTATTGAAGTCTTCTGTTCGGATAAAGAACATCTTCCTCGGTACAGAAATTAAAAGAAAATTATATATCAAAATATTTATTGCAAGGAATTATATTCTCTAATGTTGTTAGATATAGAAAATGTAATGGAAGGTAAAACATGTACATGTGAAAAAATGTTGCAATAGCCCACATTGCCAGGGCTACTTTTGACTTTCCTCGAAATGCTTGTCTAGATTTCCCTGAACTTGAACATTAGCTATCAAAAAGTATAGGTCAAAAAGTTATAATTAATATATATGAGTTGGTTACTGACAGAGTCAAACAAAAATCATATCAACAGAAAAAACAATTGATGAAGTGAAATGCATCAGCTAGATGTCTGAGAACATTACTCCAGTCTCATTTTCGAGCTTCAACAGACTATTTAACAGCCAAGACTATTTAAAGATTGAATTTGAATATATGTGAATGGATGTTTATCTGATATGTGTTGTAAATGTTTTCTAATAAAATATTTATGTTTGTTTAAATTTCCCAGTTTTTTAATGTTCATCCCGTATTTTAAAAACATTTGGTTAGGCATCACTATACCTGACCAAAACATGTTTCGTTAGTAATCATTGTATTACACAAGAACTCAAATGATAATGACTTGTAGTTTTATAAATAAAATAATAGTCCTGTGAAATATCTGCTAATTTTTTCAATCTTATTTTTATGTCAAATATCTTCAAATTTTTGTGTTAAGTAATCGTAAATTTGTTATAAATAAAATATAATGATTATAATATTAAGTTGATATTTATTGTTAAAATAATTGATACTTATCGTTCAAACCATACAAACGAAAATGACAGAAAATGTCTTAAATGAAGCTCACAGATAACGCTTTTAGGTCTCTTTTTAGAAATTTCGACAAACAAAATTACCATTAATCATTTTTATTGTAAATTTATTCATCATAAATTCGTCGGAATATATCAGAATTTCAATCAGGGTAATAAAATATATGAAATAAAATAAAAAAAACCAAAGACAAGATGTACAAAGCAGTTGTAAATAAAATACATATTATGATATTATTAACATATCTCTATATGTAAGAAAGGAATCTAATAAAATGAGACCCTTTGTCCGATGTTTTTTTCATTCTTTAAAATAAAGTAAATGTTTAAAAGGATGTGACAACTAGATAAAAATTGATTGTTCAGAATTTATCGTTTTTTGAATGCTTCAAATATCTTATTTTTAATATATTTTAATATCAGTTATGTTAATTTGTCATTAAAGTAACATTTTATTAAATTAAATCCTTATTATTTATACCTAATTACTCTAACACATTGACAGTATATGCATCTCCATGGATGTTGATTACATAGATCTTATAGAGTTGTGCTTTTTATAGATATGCTTGACTACTCAACAAATACGTTTTTACTACTCATCTGTCCTCAAATGATGAATAACAAAAATTTATTTCCTTTGATTATTTTTAGTAATTGATGAAAATGTCTTGTACAAAGGATTTCTCTTTGTAACTCCTGCATTGTTTAGGCTTCGTAAACAGTTTCCTTTGAAACTCCTAACCCAGGAATCACTACATTGAACATTACAATTAAAAGCCTACTACTAACGGCTATTTTCCTTCGACAATCTATTGAATTTTCTCATATTTCACTCAGCTTTTTCGACCTTCCTCTTCCTTTTTTTGTATTTATTGAGCAATTTTGACACTGCAAACAAATGAATAACATTATGACCAATAAGTCTTTTTTAAAGACCTTCTTCCCTTAAGGCAACATTTCCCCACAATAAAAGGCGAAACACCACCAAATCTTCCCATTATTAAAACAGCTCAATTAATGAGTTCATGAGTGAAAGTATTGGTTTTTAATAATTGGTTTATTAATTAAAATAAACATTTATGAAACTGAATTTACCCAATTATACTATTTCACCTGACGCAAGCAGAAAAAACATTGATGTTTTGGCGTTGATAATTTTTTGGTACAAACTATATTTAATACGTTTAAATGTTTTTATATGGCAAAACTATAGCGACAAAAATTTTTTACTGTGATAGCAATTAAAGGAAAAAGCATAGAAGAACTTTTGACTGGATGTCAATTGTTATCTTTATCATATGGCTTTGTTACCTTGTTAATTACGAAATGATAAAGTAAACATATCGTTTTCTCATTAATAGCTGTAATTGGAACTGATTGCTTTAATGTACTTTTACTTAATATTAAAAAAATGAAAAATATTCATTTTAACCAAGTGATTTATTGGTAAAATGTTTTTTTAATTATAACATAGTTTCATATAATTTGTTAGTTTATCACATGGTGTGGATTGACTTGATGATTGGATTGTATACTTGAAACGCTGAGTTTTCTTTTTATCCCTTGTATATATACATTAGTATATATATTTTACTTTGCTCAAGGTACCATATTCAATTAGAATAATATTTACTGATAAACTTGTAAATGTTATCAACAACTTCATACAAAAAGTTTACAATATCTCATATAATGTTATATATATATATATAT
>MQRK01227465.1:800-12455 GCA_001938485.1 Girardia tigrina
GTAATAAAAAAAGCAAATATGAATATTTATATGTATTTTTATCTATATCGGTTTAAGATTTATGAAACAAATAGTTTCTCAAAAAAAATAAATTTGTTTAAATATTATATTTAAACATTTTTTGTGGTATAATAAAAGTTTTAATGTCTGATATTAATAATTCTGACGAGTTTCCAAGAACCTCTAATATATATCATTTGAGAAGTTCAGTTTGTAATATCTCATTTAACTTTCCAAATCTAGTGATTGTTATAACAGTACTACAACAAATCAATAATTAATATTTTTAGTATTATTTTTGCTTTTAAAATTATGGTATTATGATATTTTTTTAATTAACCTGTTTAGGAAAATTATTGTATTTTTTTAATAATTAATAACTATTTATTTTATTCAATTTAATTAAGATGACAAATATTTATTAAAAATATTTTAATTGACAAACAATTACATTTCTGGAACAATTTAAATTAAGAATGAAAAAATTAAAAATTAATAAATATTTCGATATACATGTTTATTTGAACTGAAGATTTTTTTTCATTTATTAAAATATCTTCATTTTATCCTTCAGATTTCTCAGTTTATGTTTTTCGTGTAACGTTCCATGCACTTTCGAAAATTTTTAATTGATAAATAAATACGAAACATTAATTATTATTAATATTATAGCAAAATTACAATAAATTTATTTATTTTTATAATTAATTTGTATAAAATAGTTTATTATATTAAACCGAATAATTTCAATTTAAATGACGGAAACTCTGAAATAATAGGTTTTAAAATGCATTGCCACAAGAACATTCTATTCGAAGTTACCATATGAATATTATAAATGAAATATGCCCAAACTAAACTATTGCATTGTTTTTAGATTGATTCTCTTTCATTAAAAATGTAAGAATGTAATAGATAAATAATAAAAATATTTATAATTTATCTGTATTTTTTCATAAAAATATTAAAAAGAAAAATCAAGATACAACAATCATATCCGAAAAATAAAAAATACAATATGAACAAAGAAATGTGATCGCAAGTATAATTGTCTCAAATTATCGAATATTTATCATAGGAATTGTTTTGCGATTTTTTTCTGAGTTTTTGATCTGCCCGGGGGATGAGAGTGAAGGAAAATAATAAATGACAAAAAAGAAATTAGCGAAAATGGCCATGTTTCTTGTGTCGTATTGTGTGTTGATCAATTATTGGGGATACGATACGAGTGTAATGGAAGATCATATGAATGAAGAGAGTAGCTATCGCACAAAATTGCTGACGGAAACGATTCAAAATATGAAACATAAAATAAATTATTTGAAGGAAAGCAACAAGAAAAACAGTTATTGCTCGACGATTTTATAAAATTCGCAACTCAACCGATTCACGAGTTAACAATAACCAAATGAAATAACAACTAGAAACTATTCAAGTTAATAAATACACATCATAACACAGCAACAAAGGCTAATATACGATCAATAAATAAATTTATAAGGAAAGATCCACAAATCATTCGAGAAGAATCGTTGTAAGAATCACGTTGCAGTAAAAATAGAAATGAGGATCTTGATTAAAAATAAAAAATAACTAGTTGTTTGGTGATTTGAATAAGAAGAACAATAATATAATTCAGAGCATCGATTTGACCGACGTTTACTTCCTTAGGGCTTCCTTCGTCCGACATAATTAAAATTAACGCCTCAACTTAAAATGTCCAAACGGTAACAAAAAATTTTAACATTCAAGGTTATGTAGAATCAAGCGTTATACGATAACGTGAATTAGAACCAAAAGTTATAAAATAATATAAATAGGAAAGCCCCGTTGATAGGAATAAAGTAATATAAATACGAAATCGGAGAAACCAAATATTCTGAATGTAAAAGTAACTTATTTAACTAGAAACAAACTATTAATAAATAATTAATAAGGGAAATATAAAATAACAGGAATTTAAATTCGAAAAGTACAAATAACAACATTCCTAAATTAAAATCAAAGTAAAAGAGGTAAAGTGATTCAAATTTGAAACTGGAGTCAAGAGACATGGAATGCCTTGTAGTAATAATCCGAGGCATTATTTATAATATAATACCCATATAAATTCGAGGTTAAAATTCGCCGATTATGACTCCGAGGTTCGATCGTCGCTTACTTCCTTGAGGCTCTCTTCGTTCGATGTAATTAACGTTAAAATCTTCCAAATGTTCATGAAAAATAATATCAACCTCTCGGAAGCTGAGACCACCGGTCAGGCAATACTCGCTACCGGTTCGAATCCGAAGGCGCTCCGATGCACACACAACTTTTTGATGTGACCCGAGGAGACGCGTCTGTTCTCGTAAACAATAAGAAAATAGAGAGCGATCACCGAGGGAAGTTCGAAGGGTGTAAGAGTTGCCATTGAACTAAAAAAACAGATGGGGGCTCAGAGTTCACGAAAATGTTGTTACGAGAGGGGAACACGACATATTATTGACGCTGAAGATTTACACTCCGCCTGTCTTCACCTCTAAACCACATATCATCACACTAAGTGAACTGAACGATTTAGTCAGAGATCTTAATTTAACAAAAAATCAAGGTGAGCTTTTAGCATCATGGCTGAAATAATTACATTTATTGGATATAAACGTTAAAGCTACATTTTTTCGCAAGAGAACTTTGTCACTGGAGACCCTATTTTCCAAGAATGAGGATTTTTGTTATTGTAATGGCATTTTTGCTTTGTTCTTTTATTTTGGTAGAGAGTATGACAGGTAAGAATAATGTCTTTTCATTGACGCCTCTAAAACCAGCATAAAGGTTGACCTTCAGCAAAATGAAAATGCGCAACCCCCTATTTCTCTCGCCTATTCAGTCACAATGAGAGAAAACTACAAAAACATAAAGGCAATCCTGATTTGCATCTGGTACGATGAAAATCAAAGGGCCATCTGTGCTGATTTTAATTTTATTGCCATTCTGACTAAACTAAAAACGAGTTATACTAAGTACCGCTGTTTCCTTTGCTTGTGGGACAGTCGAGATCACGCTCATCACTACCAACAGACAGATTGACCTTTACAAATTGTGATTCTTCCTGGAAAGAGAAACAACAGTCACCAACCCTTAGTCGAACATCGAAGCGTGATATTGCCGCCTTTCTACGTCAAGGTGGGATTGGTAAAGTAGCTGTTTTAAAAGTTGGACAAGGAGTGAGCGACGTTCAAATACCTGAGCAAAAAAATTCTTATGCGTTTCAAAGATTAAAGGAAGAGTGTTAGTGGGACCGCAGATCAGAGACTTGCTGAACAATAACCAGTTTAAAGAGACCATGGATCATCTTCAGCTGACAGCATGGGGAGCTTACTAAGCCATGTTTCATAGGTTTCCCCGAAATTTCCGCGCTCCAAATTACATGGAACTTTTGAAGCAGCTGCTGAATTCCTAAGAAGCTTTGGGTGCAATATGTCTCTAAAGCTTAACTTTTCGGTTTCTTATTTAAATTTCTTCCTAGAGAATAAGGGTAGTATCGGTAACGAAAATGGAGAGCGTTTCCATCAAGACGTCACTGTAATGGAAAAATGCTACAAGGGTAATTGGACATTTGCTATGCTTGCGGACTACTGTTGGATGATGCAACGTGACGCTCTTGACGTTCGCTAAAAACGAAAATCTTCTTCAAACAACTTCTAAGCACTGCTTACATTTATTCCGTTACTTTTCCAGCATATCTGTTTGTATTAAAGTGTTTTCTGTATAATAACAGTAGTTCTCAATTTACAAATTCTACCTAAATTAGGCTTAAAATGGGGAAAATAATTTCTCTCGTTTTCATACTACTGGAGGCATGGTGCCCAGAATGGAAATAAGATTCTGAATTAAGGCTATCGAATTACTAGGAATATGGTGAATTTATTCATGAACTGTTTTGAGAGCAAAATTTGTCAAACGTTGTTCTTCATATCTTATTTGAAATGACAATTAGGTTATAAAATTTTAGAGTGCACTACAGCATTTCTGATATTCAGCGCACTAATTCAACGTCAAAATAGAGTGCACCTCACTTTAAAACAACATATAACTGACATCTCCCAAAATTCTTCATTCTGTTGTTGCAGTTTTATTAGTTCACGATTTCTGAAACAAGTTTTGATTCTTGTACTGAGTTTTCTATAATTATAGGGACGTAGAAGAACTCAGATTAAATTTTTTCCTCATTCATAGTGTAAAATGAATAAACAACTTTTGCAAGGGCTTATACTTACCAGAAAAATTTGTAAAATTAAGTATGTAATTAATGTATTTTAAAAAATATATAATGTTCTATATGACCAGAGAATCTTTGAAATATATTTATTTAATAAAAGTGACCAGAAACTCTAACAACACCACAATAATGCTTCGAAAAGGTAAAGCATATTCAACAACACTTATCGACTTTCGAATGGATTCCTCAAATTATAACCGAATGAAAAAAGAATCCCAGCGGAATGTGGACATAGATATATGATATGTCGCAAATTCTTTATGAAATATTTATAAAAAATACTAGTATTACTACAATAAAAGGGAATTTTTACAATGATCAACATATTTTGTAACATCTGTGACTTGTTTTTTACTTAAGTTTTAAGTATTACTTGTTTAAGTTATTATCCTGTTCTTCCAGACATAATCCACAAAATTAAGAACAAAAGTTTAGTAATTTTATTATTGATTTATCTTTATTTAACTTTTATTCCATGCTTTATATCAGCTTGCTTTCTATTGAATTTATTTTATTCTATCGATAACAACTTTTTTGAATGTTAAGGGGAGAAGAATGTTTTGAAATTTTAAGTTACTTTTTTGCAGGTAATTCTAAACATGTCAAATGTACAATTTCGGACAATTTTCTAATATAACTTTAAGTTATAGCAAAGCGATGCGAAAACGGTTCGAAATGTAACAACGTTGTTTAAGTATCGACAAAACCACTATGCAAATTTGGATCTAGAAGGTGGACCACTATCCGGTCGACCTACAGTTAAAAAGCTTGATACATAAAGCAAATTAAAATGCTTAAAAATGTGATACTCTAAACCTTTGAACATATCTCTAGTCAAGAAGAAGGAAAATTAAACACATAAGATCTCAAGTTTATCTAATCTTTGTCTTAGATAAACTAAAAAAATTTTTAAATCACAAGGAAGAGGAAAGGAATGACTCCTTGAGTTCTAAGTAATAGTCAAAATCTGTCGTATTTGGTGACTCGAAAATGATAAAAAGAATGATATGGATCAATATTTTAATTGTTGATCTGACTGTCAATTAGAGAAATAGCTTGCGTGTCCAGCGAGGGGCGGCTGGTCGGACCTCTTTGGGCAAATGGAATATTATCAATGTCCACTGAGAAATGGAATTTTTAAAATAATGAATTTTTTCAATTTAAATAATTATTATTTTATATACTTTCCCCTTTCTCACGAGTCTGATCATCTGAACTCATTTTAATTAGCGAAAATAATCAGCCCGATTAATTAATTTTGGGCAATAAATAGTTTCATTATTAGAATATTTTTTTTAAAAAAAATCAAATTAAAATATTTGAAATATACTAAACAAAATACATATCAAATTAAGTAAAGTTTGTTTAACAATTTAATTTTTGTAACATAAAATTCTTTTCGATACAAAAGATAAGTTCACTGATCAAATATAAGTAGAGCTACATCATTACTAAAGTTCTTTGGACAATGTTACAACGTTTGACTTGTCGAAGGTGGGTACAATAAAAAAATTTGAATATGAGAATTTACTACATGTACGTAAATTAGTTTTTTTGTCATAATTACTTACAAAAAAATTTGACAATAATATCTCCAAAAAAGAAAAAGTATCATTAAATTATTAAAATAATTATTTATTTACCCGTACTTTGAAATTTAAAAGTTGATCATAAATTTATTAACCCTAGCAAGGCCAACATAAATACACCATTATTGACCAGGCAAGCCTCATAGTCCCGCTTATTATTTTATAGTAAATAATATAACAAAATTATATGCAGAAAAAATATTAAAACATCACAATTTTATTTTGATCTCAGTAAATCAAGTTTATCAATTTTTAAAATATAAATTTCACAATTTAAATATTTCATTTGAAGGCGCATTTTAGGACCGTGGGTCTTTCTAGGATTATGATACTAAGACAAATACAAGTAATGAATCTTCTATCAATTTTACACATTACTTCAAATGATTTTTATAGGCATTTGCGTGGGTCTTGGAGTTAAAGAAAAGAATACTTTCTACAAACATTCTTTGAGAACATTATTTTATAAATTGCTATGGATCTTCAAAATTTAATTTTCCTAGATAAGAGTTAATAAAACACATTTACAACAGACTCTGAATCGCTGTTTCCATTTTGCTGGTTTTTGAATAATAAAATTTCATAGTTTAGTCTGCAAAATTAGTATCAAGATTTGCTTGAATGGTAGTTGTATTTATTGTAATAGGTAACCTAGATGGCAAATGACTTATGTCGTTGAACTACCTTTTAATGAATATTATAAATAAAAGGAAATAATGTGTTAAGGTAAAATAGTTATAATTGACAAAAATTTTATATAACAGAAATATAAAAAGAGGAATAAAGTAACAATCACCGAGGAAGTAAAAAGGTCAAATAGTTCAAATGTATTACAAATTATTAGGTTGTTGCAAAAGTAATGCAGGTTTTTGAATCTAAACTTTAAAAAAATGTAACTCAGCACAGAATAACCTTTATTAATCGAAATAAAAACCATCAGAATCAATACAATTTTGCCAACGAGAAATAAGTTTGTTGATACCCCTAGTGTAGAACTCCTGAGTTCTGGATGCGACGAAAGCGTTAAAGGCGTCTTTGGCGTCATCTTGGTTTTTGAAGCATTTTTCGTGAAGGTGGAGTTTCGGTTTAGAAAAGTGGTGAGTAGCCTCGTCGTGGTCCACCCATTGTGTCAAATGTCGCAGATTGTTGTAGAGAATCCACTTCGCATCACACGTCACAATTTGATCGAGAAACGGGTCATTCTTGTTGCTCAGAAGAACCGTGGAAGACACCTCAAAACGTAGATTTTTTTACTTTCTTTCAATTCGTGAGGCACACATTTATCGAGCTTTTTCGACTTTCCAATTTTTTTCAAGGGCCTAGCGATGGTTGAGGGATCAACTTTAAGCTCTTTTACGAGTGTTCGAACAGTTGTGTGTGGTTCGACTTCCACATGCTCCTTCAATTCGTCGTTGTCAATCGTCGATGGGCGGCTACCATGAGGCTCACCTTCCAGGCTGGTATTGCCAGAGCGAAACTTTTGAAACTAGCTCTGCACCGTGCATTCGTTGACAATTCCCTTGCTCCAAACGTCGTTGATGTTTCGAGCGGTTTGAGCTGCATTACGCTCTAGCTTGAACTCTAGACGTAAATATTGCGAAAATCACGTTTTGGCATCTGTAATTAAAATCGAAATTATTAACAAAAGAAACATTATAATAAGGTTTAGACTAATATATCAGAAACAATATAAATTAGGCTTTGTAATGACTCATAACATCATACATTCTTTAGTCATATACATTACGGTAAATACAAAAAAATCAAAAACCTGCATTCTTTTTGCAACAACCTAATATTTAATACTTCAAACGTCAATTTTGGGTGGACTTTTTGGGAATTATTTGCAGTAATAATTAATTTATAACTTCAACTAGTGGTTGTACATGAATTGAAGAGATTGAATTTTTTTAGAAGTTTCAGAACATATATTTTCATTGTCTTTTCCTTTTCTTTTAGAAAATATTATTCACAAAATATCGGATGATATTGTTCCGGTAATGTTTAATAATAATTGTTCTGTGAACAGAAGAGAATTTAGTCGAAATAATGGTGAAGAGAAAAAAATATAATCCGTTAGACAGAAACTGGATAAAATGTGGTCAGTAATGTTTTTTTAATTATTAATTTTTAAATTTTTACAGATTAGTATATGATAATTATTATTATCAATTATTATTTTTTTGACTTAATTTATTTACTTGTTTTTAGTCTTTTCGGGAACAACCAGTTGGAGGTAGTGGATTAATGAATCACTCCCAAAATAGTACTGCTCCCGGAAGACTTATTTGGTGTCATGAAAAATAAATAGGTAAAATAAGAAAACTAAACTATATATATATGCATCTTTTATTTATTATTATCCAGAGTGGTTAGTCACTCCAATAGTAAGTCTTCCTTGAAACATTTTGTACTCTTATTATTATTAAATTAATTTAATTCAAATTATTTTAGAATTGTATTAAGATTATCGTAAAATATCAAATTAATTTATCTATAATACAAATAAGTACATATTATTTATAATTTAAAATTTTTAATAAGAATTATTTTACGTGTCCGAATACATATGAATTTGGGTAGTACAACTATGCCGGTGAGTTTTTTTATAATGAATCATTTATTTAATAAAATGATAATGATTTTAGTCTTTTAATATGCAACCAGTAACTGTAGCCGTGACCAACAGTAAAGCTATGAAGTTATCATCCGAGTTTCCTGAAAATAGTCAGTACCCGTCAATACATGAATTCATGGATATCTTCTCTGCATCTACTGCTCTTAAGAAAATTGGTTATAAAGTGCTGCGGCGAAATAAAAATGTGGTAAGTTTGGATGTAGTGACGAAAATTGCAGACTTAATATCAACGCTCATATAAAGAATAGTATAAATGTATGCATTATAACAAAAATTAATATGGTTCCCTCATGCAAAATAGGAGCTGCAGATTGCAAGCCTCTAAATGGTATGATAAAATCAGAACTTTCTATCTTGACCTGACAATTACGAAGTCAAATGACCTTGTGGAGCACATTTGGAGGAAAAATTAAGAAAGAATCAGTTATATTACTTCATATAAGGATATTAATACTGATAAAATCGCAAACAAGATGGTATTGACTGATTCATACAGCTATTTAAACTCTTTGATAACTAGTTTTCATCGAGATTCGATTCAAAGTGATCTAGAAGTTTAAAATGGGCGCTTTAAGAGATTCTACATGAGTTGGAAATCAACTAAGGATTTTTTTAGCAAAAATTGGAAGATTATTAATGTTGATGGAACCTTTCTCTCAGATCCCAACAAGGGTACTCTGATGTAAGCTGTTTCACATGATGGAAGAAACCAGTTGGTGCTACTTGCATTTGCAGTTGTGGAATCAGAAAATGCAGAAAGCTGGAAGTTTTTCCTTTATAACCTTGAATCCTCATTCAACATTTATAATGATAAAACAATATTAATGTCTGATAGAGACCTCGGATTACTTGCAGCAGAGAATATTGTAGTTCCATTAGCTGTTAAATGTAACTGTATACGACATATATAAAAGAATCTAAAAAGTAAATTTAGAGATCAAGTGATAATAGGCAAGTTTTGGACTACTGCTTACTCATATGACGAAAGTGTTTTAGAGCACATCATGAACGAAATCAGGCATGATAATCCGGATTTTTACAATATATTGATTTTACACCCTTAGCTAGAAGAGCTAGAGGAAGAACAAGAATAGCTAGATTCAGAGCTGCTGGTGAGAATTGAAAATCATTAATTCTGTTTTATATTTACGTCAATAAAAATTCTGTTTTATATTTAAGCAAAAAAATTCTATTTCTTATATTTTCCCTTAATTTTATTATACCTTATTTCTATAATATTTTATTATTATTAATTTTATTACTAGTAAAATAAAGAAATCAGAAACATATCATATTATCATATTGTTAGGAGTGGTGCAAGAATTTGGTGAATTCAGGACCTTACCGCATCCGTGCGGTAATCGCTGCCAAGGGTAGTCCAACTCGCCATTGATTCAACGCGATGTGTAAACAATTGCTAATTATGTCTAATAAATTTCGTTCTTAACATTCAGAAAAAAAATAACAAACTTTCAAAGTTGTCTAAAAACATTTGAACACAACTGAGGTAACAACAGAATGGTCCAATTATTTTATTTATTGTTTCCACTGTCACTCTCACATAAAATGAGTAACAATAAAAATAAAACAATACATATGAGGATTGTGAGAATAATTAATTACTACATATTTATAAATTAAAATACATATAATTATTTAAATTTATAATCATGTTATATCAAAGGATCCTGAATACATAAAAACTTCTGAGATTGTTTAAATCAATCAGTGGAATTAATTTTAGACGCGCATAATTTTATTGTGTAATAAAAATAAACGTTTAACAATTTTTGGATTTTTAATATGGAAAATTCCAATAAGGATAAAAATTTAATCATTCATATATGATAAAGATCCAAAATTATCATTATTTTGTTTATTTATAATCGTTTTTGATCAATCAATTATTCAGTTCCTTAAACTTGTGTATTTGGTCACTTGTTTTACTGGTGACTTGGTCGTTAAAAAACCAATTAGTTTTTCTGTTTCGAAAAAAAATTGAAATTAGAATTCAGCGCGGAATTGAAATTAATTAAACTAATTTAAAGTCTTAATTAAAACAACTATTAACGTCCATTTGAGATTAATTAATTTTCATTAAGATTTAATAGATCGTTTAAATTTGTTTTCATTTTTTAATTTGTTTAACTTGTTTGATAATATATAAACATTTGCCATGTTTTTTCGATGCATTCGTGGAACAAGTAGCATTGTGCAAATATAATATTTTTTCTAAGTAAGATATTTTCCCAGTTTTTAGAAAGCTGGAATAAAAGATTAAGCTTTTTTGCAACTAATATCTTTTATAACAATTTTTGTATTCGGAACGAATTTCGATTCATTTGAATTTTGTTTACGTCGATCGGTGATCCTCAACAATTTATACAACTGGATATCGTCGATAAGAAAATGTGACTGAATCGTTGGCAACAAACAATCATCGATTTCTTTTGCCAATTTACGAATCTCGGTGATCAAAATCGATGTTCTCCAACAGCGATCGATGCGACTGTTGTCACTGTCAACATTGGCACTCATGGTTCGATTAAAAAACACCAGTCATAAAATTCACAATCGAAATTCAAATTGAATAATGAGGGCAAAAAAATTACCGAATTACACAAATAAAAGTAAAATCAAAATAATGTATTATCAATTTTCAAATTTTACAAAAACAATGTCCTTCAGTAAAACAAATTGCTTTTTTTAAAAAAAATTGTGATTTTAATATATAAGTATATTTGAAAATATTATTTTAATTTTTGGTCACTACAATTAAAAATGGTTGAACCCACAAAATAATTTATATAAAGATGTTTGATCCTATCTGAAAGGGGGGAAACTTCGATCCTCTCAGGGACATCGATCGGAGTGGGTCATACATTATTTATCAAGAGAAAAAAATTATTGACATTTCTTGTTTCATTACTTGTCATGGTTATTTATTCTGATATGTTTGATATTTCTAAAAAAAGAGATTTACATGTAAAGAAATTTTTGTTTTAATGAATGAATGGAATGCATGGAAATAAGCGAAATTATATATATATATATTTCGAAAATATAATTTGATTAAAGCTTTTTTTATACAACTATTGGACATGTTTCGATGTTTATATACATCATCATCAGCAATTTTCTATTGAATTTTTTGAATAATACAATTTTTC
>MQRK01227476.1:0-14869 GCA_001938485.1 Girardia tigrina
CATTAGATTCAAATAATTAATCAAATAACATATCAATCCCATCTGAGTAGGAGAGTCACAAATCTAAACAGCATAAAAACAACAAACTTACAACATTCACAATTATCCCTCACAATTTTAATCCAGTATGATTCAATTTTTTTTAGTATTTTGTTGCTTTAATTTTAGCTATCACTTTTGTACGTAAGTTTTCAAGAATATATTTTTTGTTCTTATTTTTATTTACAAAATATAGCTTGTTGAAGTTGTGTTATGGATAAAATATAGAGACAAGAATATTACAAATTGTATATTGTGTTACTTTCTTCTGATGTCGGTATTCTAGTTTCATTAACTAAACAATTATATTTATATGTTTCATAAATACAATAAATTTATTAAGTCTGTTGGTCGAAACTGTTATAGATAAATTCTGAATCATGCCTTTCAAAATTTAATTTTTTTTTGGGTTTTTCTTTTTGTAAGTTGTAAAAAATTTTATTATACATGAATTATTATTTTAGAAATATCGGTCGAGATTTGAGTAAAGTTCGATTACCTGTAATTCTTAATGAACCATTAAGTGTCCTTCAAGTATGATACTGTTTTGATGGATATTACAAATATTTTGTTGTACTTAGATGCTTTGTGAAGAACTTGAATACAGTGATCTTCTGGATTCTGCTTCAAAGTCATCAGATTCTTTAGAAAGAATGGTATTTTAAAATAAAGGACTTAAATATTTATAATATGTAGAGTTATTTAGCTGCCTTTGCAATTTCATCATATGCTTCCACTTTTTACAGAGCAGGAACGAAACCTTTTAACCCTGTAATCGGTGAAACTTATGAATATGTTAGACCTGATAAAGGATGGAAATTTGTAGCAGAACAAGTGAGTTCAATAAGTTCTTGATTATTTTGGAGGTATTTTGTTATGCAACAGTTAAATGTGACAATTTTAATAGCAACTGTTTTAATTTTGCCACTTAAATAATTTAAATTACCCTTATTTACATTTTTTTATTGTAACTTTAGTATCATTATTATATGCATATATTATGGCATTATTATCTGCTTTATTATTTATTATCTATGTTTTTTTATTATTATATTTATTATTATTATTTGCTTTTCATCAGTTTTATTTATACTTGTAAACTTTTTTTTATTATTATATTACTTAATTAATTTGTCATCATAACGACATTACGCTGTTATGATGATTAGAAATAAAATGTAAATATTTAAAAAAAAAACCAATCATAAATTTATTAATTCCTTACTTTATAATTAGCATTTTTTTCTGACACGAAATAGATTTTTTTATTATTTCGTATTATTACCTGAGTCTTTGTTGAGCAGAGAAACATTACTATATTGTGATTTGTCTCAACTGACGAAGACGATACTATCATAATTATTGACTTTCATCAATGACATTTTTAATTACGAACTGATTTTCTATAATCCCAAAGAGAAAAAAGAAAGATATTACCGAATCAGATTATCATTTTTATTTCCAATATCAACAATTCTCATCGCATATACTAAAAAATCCTACTATATTGTCCACTAACAAATAATACTCTATTTGCTAATTGTATTCAAATACCGTTGTATATTACTTGTGGAATCATTATTTTTTAATAACTTAATTCTCCTTCAAATTCGTTTTCTTGTTAGTGTGATTTTATAATTATTCTTCCTTATTACTCATTTTGTTAATTATTATACGTTAATTATAACATTTATTTTAAGCAATATTATTTTTTTATCTTTTTTAATACGTATAAAAGTGAATTTATAGATCGGTTAACTATTTTGTTACATATCAGTTCACTTTTATACAGCAACATTATTCATTGTTGTCTTATAATAATAATAATAATTTGGAAACATCTCTTTTAAGATTTTATGTTTAACATTTTAGGTCAGTCATCATCCTCCGATATCTGTTTGCTATTGTGAATCTGATAATTGGTCGTTGTGGCAAGAATTCAGATTAAAGAACAAATTTTGGGGAAAATCCATCGAAGCAATACCAACAGGTTCTTTACGTGTTTACTTTAAAAAGTAGGCTTATGGAATGGAATAAAAATAATTACATTTTCATTAAGATTTAATGAATCAGTGCAATGGAATAAAGTTACTACATGTATTTACAATATATTTGGTCAAAATCGTTATATAGAGCACTACGGCGATATGAATTTTCAATCTAATTTTAATAATAGTGCCAAAATTACTTTTCATAAGGTAAATTTACAATTTCTGTCATTATAATTTTCTAAATCATGCTCAATCTTAATATTAACCTATTGACCTATTTTTAAGATATGATATTTGCTGAAGTACAAGTTTGAAAAAAAATATTTTAGAGCAAACGAAACTGTGTATGAAATACAATTAAAATTAAGGAAGAAGTAGAGAGCAAGAAACGCGTGTATAAGGTCTCGGATAAAACAAATTATTACTCTTAAACTTCACCAAATTCTTTTAATATTCTACTCATGTTATTTGTGATCTGCATTTTACTAATTACTAAAGAGAACGTGTGCCTAGGTTTTTAGTAAAATTGTCTATTTTTATATTAATTATCAATAATAATATTATTATTTGTTTATGTTTCGTAATGGTTTAAAACGTTACTTCTTTATCTAATCGATTAAGTTTAACAGATTATATCTTTTGATCGAAGACAGAATACGAAAATGAATTTTTAGGCCTGAATTCAGGGATAATTGAGATATTTTCTTCTGTCAACATTTGAAAAAATTGAAAACTTTCAATTCATATTTTAAAATTATTTCTAGTTTGAAATATGTAAGTTTTTTTATTTACGTTTAAATGCTTTTGTTAAAATATATGTAAATATTTGTGTGGAAACCAATGTGATATTTATGAATTTCGAATCTGAATTGACGATCATTTATATTAAATGACCAAATTGAAGGTATATATATATAAACATAGAATGTAATTCATTTTTATTGAAAAGATATCTTTCTGAATTAAATATACATTAATTTATATTTTATATTCAAATACAAAAAATATTTAATTCAAGAAATTTAAATTTTCGATTGATACATAAGTTTAATATTCAATAATTAAAACCATACTCATAAATAACCGTATCCCATACGTCATTTTATTTAAGAAAACATCGAACCATGTCCTAAGAGCATATTTCAAAAATGATTTAATTAAATTTTTTGTCAAATATATATTTAAACAAAATTTATTGATAAAAAATAATTAGTCTTAGTGATCATGGTAATAATAACTTATTATCAGCTTTATCATTTCCTCTAAGTCTCTTTCATCATCAACATTGTCGATGTACCAATAAAAATTACATCAAATTTTCGCAAACTTTATTATACAACAGTCAACACTATAATTTCCCACTCTATTATTTCACAAACTATGTAATTTCAAAGACAGTGACAAAACCAAAAAATTCACAATGTTAAGAGAGCATTTTTTTATAATTTCACAGTGTTATAATTTCACAGTCTTAAAAACATAATCCCTGTAAAATTAGTTTTTACTATTTAAAACAAAAAACAGCATTTTTATTTAATATAATAATAATCTTTAATAATCTGGAAATGTTTAAAACCAAGATGTTTTATAGGAATAAACGCAAAAAATGTAGGAATCGATTATTAGATCAATGAAAGCGTGTGGATGAAGGCTAACATTTATCAAAGATTGCTTCGAAATTTTATGCTTCGGTGGGGAAAGAAAACCCAAAAATTTTATTGTCATTAGATAATGACTCCTCTCATTTTATTAAAACGGTGGTTTTGATGATTATTAAAATAATCATTTTGCCCCCAAATAATGCTTCAAAAATTCAAACTCTAAATGCGGGTATTATATCAGCATTCAAAAGAAAATACAAAACATTTTTATAAAAAGGTTCTATGAAAATTACAAGCTTTACAAAAATGTTACAAAATAAGTTAATTAGCACCTTTTGCGTGATTGAATATAAAAAAAGAATTTTAGACTGATAATAAACCAATTAAATACGAGAGGATATATTTTTAATATCTACTCATACAAAAAACATGTTTGTTACACAATCAACTTTGTATAATTTCACATCTGTATTTTTCGGCTTTTTTATGAACAAAAAGTGTGAAATTATAGAGTGTTGACTGTATTTATTATTTAAGACATTTACATATCACTCTGTCATCTTATGACCATTGTTTCATAAAGTCATTCGTGTCGCCCGGATTTTTAGAATTTTATTGATGCGGAGATTATTGCAAATTTGTTTCTTAATGACATGCAATTTTTAAAAAATCAATACATTTGTTATTAGATGGGATATGCTCAGAAATTAACAAAAAGTGATTTAATTAAGAGGAAGAGATTTTAAGTCACTAATCTTATCAATGGAGTTTAATAAACCGACATCTATAGGTAGATTGTTACTTAAAGGATATATATTGTTACAATTTTAGATATTATGGAGAGAAAAAGAGAGGGGATCAATAGGTGGGGGAAGTCAAATTTTGAAAGTGGGCTCTTAGAGAACAGGGAAAAAATAGAATGGGGTCTATCTAAATTTATACAATATTAAAAATGAATAGTGTTAGGTTCGTGATTAATAATTATATTCATAAGAATGCAAAACTTTATTTCTATAACAATTAACAATTATTCAAACAATTTTTGTTGAGGAACTTTTTTTTGTTTGTGTTACAGTTTTTTTATTTGTACTTCTTCCATAATTTATGAATGATTTTTAACCATTCAATTAGTATATGTAAAAATTAATTTAATCTTACAAAATTACAGTATATTATTTTTTAGTCAAATAGCTGGGTGCATCAGAAATTCGAAGTAACTGGTACCGTAAATAGTTCAGATTCCAGGAAATGTCAAATGTTTGGTAAATGGACTGAAGGTGTTTATGTTGGAGATAATGCACGTTGCATCTGGCGTCCAGGAGCCATACCAAAGGATCACAATAAATATTATGGATTCACGCAATTTGCCATTGATTTAAATAACATTGACAATGAATTAGCAGCTACATTACCAAAAACTGATTCTAGATTCAGACCAGATCAAAGATATTTAGAAATGGGACTTATTATGGAAGCTGAAACTGAAAAAACAAAAGTTGAAGAATTGCAACGGGTCACTCTATCAAAAATTGGTGGTGATGCCAATTGGAAGCCGTTGTGGTTCAAATTGCGCAGTGATTCTAAGTCAGACAAATATGAATTTACAAATGAGTACTGGTCAGCTAAAGAAAATCACTTTAAAAATATACAACTTCCAACACTCTGGTGATACATGATAAATTATTTCATCTTATTCTCTTTTCAATTTGGCTCAATATGGGTGTCCTAATGAATAAATATTTTTCTGATCTCTATCAATGAATTTCAAATTAATTAGACCTTTAATTTTTATTAATTTAAAGAAAACGACTAAGTGAAGCTTTAGCCTTTTTAAGGCATGTGTCTAAACTAGTTGAAAATAGCTCTTTTATTCTAGTTTACGGTTTGGTATATGCGATTTTAAAAACGTATTTTGATTTTAAAGAAACAGTTTTATGCTACGAATATGAATTTTATTGATGGTTATTCCATAAGCGATCATCAAACTGTAAATCTTTTTTAGACCAAAACATAAAACTTTTAATAAAACAGTATATTTATGGATCTTCTACATCTATCCTTTCATTATTAGAAATCATATGAAAATAAGAATAAATGTGTATCAATGTCGTTTATCAAAACATTGTTTCTTGCCAATTTGAAATCTGTTGAGATCCAGAAATTAAAAATATTAAAAATATGCTTTTAAAATCATTCACCCTTGTGTATTGAGCCCTGTAAAAGTAAATAAAACAAAAATATATAATAATTATGAAACTGAAATTTCTTTTGATGTCTGTTCCCTTTCTAGCTTCCCGTTGTTTGAGCAAGGGCTCAGGGTCGCCTGGAAGTTATTAGGGATATAACGTAATTAAATAAAAAATATATAATAACAAATTTAGTAATATTGATAATTATTATTTTTTAGCAATCATTACTACTTTTATATATACTATTATTATTATGACTTTCGGTAGAAGTACTATTATCATTGCAATAATATTATTATTACTATCATCTAAATAATCAGTATTATGTAAATCATAAGTACTATGTAATATTATTATTTTATTACTAGTACCTTTATTATTATCATTATTATTACTAGCATCATTACTATCGCTATTATTAATATTACTATCATCAATTGTTTAAGTTAATATCATTTTATAATCAATTATTATTACAATTATTTTTATCATTAAAATAAATTATTATGATTATTATATTTCCCTTTAGTCGAATTTTTCCTTCCTCCTCACGGACCCATTCATTATGGGGGCGCTCCTGATTTGGTTGGAAAAGGTCGTATTGATGTTGCAACCACCTCTCACAACCATCATTTAGTATTAATTATTACTATTATTTTATTACTTAATAATAGTAATTAATTTATTACTTAATAATAGTAATTACTTAGTACCTTTATTATTATCATTATTATTACTAGCATCATTACTATCGCTATTATTAATATTACTATCATCAATTGTTTAAATTAATATCATTTTATAATCAATTATTATTACAATTATTTTTATCATTAAAATAAATTATTATGATTATTATATTTCCCTTTAGTCGAATTTTTCCTTCCTCCTCACGGACCCATTCGTTATGGGGGCGCTCCTGATTTGGTTGGAAAAGGTCGTATTGATGTTGCAACCACCTCTCACAACCATCATTTAGTATTAATTATTACTATTATTTTATTACTTAATCAAGACAATTATAATTTATTATTATTGTCAAAAAAATTACTTTTATTATCATTATTATATATTATTATTTTATTAGTATTATTATTATTATCATTTATTATTACTTATCAATGTAATCATTATCATCATAATTATTATTTAAATATTCATATTATTATTATTATCATTATTATTTTAATTTAAGCATTATTATTATTACTATTATTATAATTACTATTATGAGGGGTTAATTTAAAGTTTTATCTCGCCAGAATAATTTATTATTTTTTTTATAAGGTAAAATATTTTAATGTTAATATGCTTATTCAATATTTTAAAATTAAAAATGATATAATAAAACAACTATTAAAAAATCAAATACGTATTTAAAAATAAAATATGTTTTTAATGTGTTTTTTAAATATTTTGAAAAGAATTAAAAATGATATAATAAAAGAAAATCATAAAAATTAAATGTCTATTTAAAAATAAAAAATATCTTTTTAATGTATCTATTAAATATCTTAAAATTAAAAATGATAAGAAAACCATTAAACATTTATTTATAAATAAAAATATTTTTATTGTCAAAACAACTTATATATTTTAATAGAAGTATTAAGCAATTTAAATAAATTTTAAAATAAATTTTTGGTTTTAATGTGAAATGTATTTAATAAATTTGCAAGAATTTTTAGTTTTAATGTTTGCAAGTTTTTAATTTTAGTTTTTAATTTGCAAGATTTTAAAAATTGAATCGAAAAGAATTTAATAGATTAATTTGTGGTGGGATAATTAAATTAACACAAAAATTTGTTTTAAATATGTGAATTGTTGTTATAGAAATAAAATTTGGTGTTAAAAAATGAATTCGGACATTGATGTTGCAACCACCTCTCACAACCATCATTCAGTATTAATTATTATTATTATTTAATTAATCATATTAATATTATTAATAGTATTATTATTTTAGTATTACTATTATAATATTTATTATTATAGTTATTATATCATAATATTACAAAAAAATAAATTATAAAAAAATATTATAAAGGATAATAAAACAGAACTTACCAAGTTTTATAAAAAAATAAATAAAATTAATGTGGCATTAATGCCAATTAATGTAGGTGCAAGTGCACCGATCGGGTTGGAGAATGTGCGGTGCAAGCGCACCTAGTTTTGAAGATTGACATTTATGCCATTAATTTTGATGTAAGCGCATCATTAAAATACTTGAATTTGGTGCAATTGCACCGTAATTCAAATATTACATGACAGGTGCTTGTGCACCTGTCATGTTTAGTTTCTTTTCCCAAAAAATGGGGAAATAATTTATTAACTTAATAAAATATAATTTTTAAATAAATTTTTAATATAATTTTTAAATTAATTTTAAATATATTTATTATATAAAAATCTGGTATAAATACCCGTAAAAATTCACACATAAGACACACATAAAACTCATAAAGGAAAATATAATATGAAGGGCACGCATAAGAAGGTTTAACATATCTTTAATATCAACCAAAGGAAAGAGTATAGAGAAATAAACGAGATTCTCCATTATTATATCCTTCCACTGTTATTAGTCGTCAATTGTATTTACTCAATAAAGTTTTCTAGATTTGGTCGTTTATTATTTATTTTAACGATGGGTAATTGTTAAAGTCTCTTGCGAGAATATCTGAGAAAATAAATTTAAGGAATCACTTTCGAGATTGATTTTGTTGACGATCCTCAAGAGAGGAAAATTTGCTGAACCTCAAGCGAGGAATAATTGTTTAAATTATACAAATAGTTGGAAGAGCCCTCTGAACTCAAAGTCAGATTACGTGTCGATACTATAAAACTCAAGAGAGTTAAAAGGTTAATTTCATTGAATACCCAACAAATCATTGATCTTTATATAAAGTTTTATTTTCATAACTTTTGTTTAACAATATATCAAGAAGTTGATAATACCTTTAGTTTATTTTGTGACAACATGCCCTTTAAATTATTAAAAAAGTAATAAACATGATGTTTTGAATGACATAGACATCTGAGGCTAAGTTCAGCATAACACAAGCACCTTACAAAAGTACTAGATGGCACATATTATTTATTGTAAGTAACTCAAAATAATCATGAGTATCACATTTTTATCAATCGGATATCAGAATAGACACTTTCAAATTCATAACTTCAGTTACCGAAATGATACGTATCGGTTTTTAATGTTTTACTGACTGAGAACGCTTCTCAGAAACTTTCTTCGTTATTATCCTAATATTCTCAATAGAGTTGTCCGGTTGGTTTTCTAACTAATGGAGAAAGTAAAATTCTTATTTCAGAAATACAAAATACTGGTGTTATAAATTTGATAAAAAGAAAAATGTTGTAGTTATTGATTTTTTATTGCCGAAAAATCTTTAACGTTTCAAAGATTAAACGAAAGTTTTTGAAAATGATTAAAACTACTCATTCAAAGCCTTTATGCAACCAGAAGTGCTGATTGTAATGATCTTCATAATATTACAAAAAAATTAAATTATAAAAAAATATTATAAAGAATAATAAAACAGAACTTACCAAGTTTTATAAAAAAAATAAATAAAATTCATTAATGCCAATAATGTAGAAAGTTACTGAACTGCCTAGTTGAATATTTTGTTAGAAGGCAAACATTTGTCAGTGATCAGTTGTTTATAGTTAATCTTTATGGACGAATCAAAGTCATATTTTTCACAACATCGGTTGACAGGAACTTTAGCAGCCCTACAAATTAAAAATGAAACAATTTCTGTCGCATAATAATAGTTGAATTATAAAATAAAAAAATATTGTCCTTATTTTGTTAAAGCACTTGAGTTGATTTTCCGATTTTATAGATTATCTCTATTATTTTAAAGAGAATTCGATCATATTTGAAAATATACAAAAATATTGACAAATTAATAATGCAAAAGTTTTTTAAAAATAAAACTGAACGAAAAAAATATAAAAATTAATAAAGATTAATATAAAAATTTATAAAATCAAAATTTTTTGAATTTTGATACATGAACAATTATAATAGAAGTAACTACAAAATTAATATTACATTCCATTATATCAATAACATCTCGAACATCAATAAAATTAAATAAATCAATAAAATCAGAAATAACAACACAAAGTATATATAATATATGTATTCAAGAAACAAGTTTTATTCAAGAATTGTTTCTCTCTTTTCCGCTTTAATGACATATCGAAGCATTTTTCTAAAATATCCATCAAATCAGATGAAGTAATTACCCCAAATCCTCCTTCAATCAACCTTTTCGATTTCTCTTCCTTTCCAGCACAATTGTTGACAACATAGTTTTTCCATTTAGGTTTTCTCAAAAATTTTAATATTTTTTTGAACAACCCAGTAATTCAGCTCCAAAGCATCAGCAATTGCTTTGGTTGAATGGTCTTGCCTAATTTTAATAGCAATTTTCTCTTGGTCTTCCTGAGAAATTTTGCTGTTTCTTCTATTATAATTTTTCATGAATAAAAAAATCAAAAACATTTTTCAACAATTTTGATTTTATTGATTTTATGTAATTTTATTGATTTTATTAATTTTTATTGATTAAAATTATATCATTGGAAAAATGATTGCAAAAAGTTCGATAAATAAACTGTTTATCTTTTTATTTATTCTAAATTCAATTATTTATATATAAATTATATTTATTTGGATAAAAAGATAAATAAAATCTTATTTTATCTTATTAATTAAAACAAAATTTTTTTTTACTACTTTTATTATAATTTCCTCAAAATTCGTCGGGGCAATAAGATCTATGTCCCCATAAATGATAAAAAGAAAACGTACATAAGAAGGAATAGTACATACACTATATCAAGATAGGAAAGAATGAAGAAATAATAATCATAAACCAAATACATATAAAATTAAATAAACCAATATATATAAAGATCACAAAAATCAAATATAAAAATCAAGATGTTATCAATTATCGTCCGTGAGATCGATGGGGAGCTCTGCGAAAGGATCTGATGGAATTTGATATTCAACTTTGATTCTTTGAGGCGAGAACCACGGCAGATCCGTGCCTCGCGGGGCTTGACGAAACTCCACATCAATGTCAAATTTTTGAAGGGTAGGAGGTGTAGCGTGAGGACCACCCTTTTGGTTTCGATTCCATAAACAATATCTGGTAAAATCGGTATCACTGTGAAAGTTAGGATTGCCTTTCACAGTCGGAACCGTTTGATTGTCACAGTGTGATGGAAAGGTAAGACGTTGCTGAGTACACGTAATATTCTGAAAGGGCTGTACCAAGGTGAACGATGAAGACTCAATATGCGAAATTGAGACTATCTTTGCGGCCTTTTCTGGGTGATGCCCTAATGTGCCCCGTGACCAACGTTTCGATTTAATGATGTTGACCTGTGGTTCCTCAAAAGTTGTTTCAACTATCCTGGCATGAGTCTCTCAAATACCGATGTAGGTGCTCCAGATAAGACTTTCAGTCGATCAAGATAAGGCGGTGGAGGCATGACATCTTCATTAGAAGGTATGTAGACTGGGTGTGTTTCCTCATCTAAGGGGGTAATGTGTATTCACTTTCGCTAAAATTGTCATCTAATGAGGCGAAAAGATCTAGGTCATCGAGGTCATTGTCGTCGAGCTGTTCCATAGCCGACTTAAAAGATGTCGTGGAATATGTATCCGATAGAACTTTCGACATTCTCCAATAGTTTGTTTCCAGTCACTCTTCCTCCATAGATGAAGGTGGACCATGTGTTTCAGGAGGCGAATTCTCAAAAAACTGTGCGGCGTTCGTAGGGGACAATGTATCTATCCATCTATTTTCATTTTTGCGATATATTCGCCACAGGGTATCTGTGTCCTCATATGAAGGGTGGCCATGTAATTGAATGTTTTTTATGAAGGATATCCCAAGCCAAAGACTTTAGGCAGTAAAATTTCCCGTTATTCTTTTTCTTAATGCCATTAACTCAAAAAAAACAACGGCGGACAACTCCTCGCACTGTCGATCAATGATTCCTTTACGCTCTATGGACTGTGAAAACGACAAGTTACGATAGCCGGTAGACGGCTGATTTTCAAGAAAAGTCTGTTTAAAGTCAGAATATTTGTTCTGCATTTTGAAGAGGAATTCCTATGCTGTTTGGGATGCTGGTTTCATTTTAAATTAAAAGATATTAAATCATCGTGCACGTTTGTACGAATTAGAAGAAAGAAAAAAATAAACAATTTTATAATGAAATATAAAATTTCAAGGCTCGTACAGCCAAAAATGATTTTTATACCTGCGTCTGTTCTACGTACACTTCTGGCAGGTATTTCCCCAAGGAGGTACGATATAAGTTTAAAGCCGTCTGTTTCTTTTTGTGTTTCTTATATATGAATGTTATGTGCCATATTATTAAAAAACTAAGTAGAAATAATCCAACACTGATTATAAACGGCCATGTGTGTAACTGTAAATCTTTATTACCATTTAATTTATAAAGATTAGATTAAATTTCCGTTAAGGAGTCAGAATCAATAAATTTTTCATGTGTTTTAATGTGTGGAACAGTAAATAGTGAACTATACTGAATAAATATATCCCATGAAAGACTATGTATAGTGAGATTTGACATTGAATTATCAATTAGTATCTTCTGCCCCACCCATTTAATTTAAAATGATGCTATTAAAGTTATTTTTCTATATATAAGAACATACATATCTGTATGATTTCGATATCCGTCAAAATATATTGCTCTAAGTTCGTTATTACTTTGCCAATAACATTGCCCAAGACAAGTCTTAAAAGAATATTTAATGTTATGTGCTCCAACATTAACAAAGACGGTATGATGGACAATCTGTAATAAAATCTGTCGTTCTTGTAACGAAGTTCCTTGTTCAGCACCTACACCTCGCAGTAAGATAAGATGACCATTAAGGTTAATATAAAAGGAAATTTTAAATATTTAAAATTATAAACTTGGTTTTTATCTGTCCTCACAACCTTTTCATCCATTTCAGTGTTTATCGGTAACTTTTTCCGACGCCAATTATGTAAATTTATACCTTTTATAAAAATTTCTTCCTTTATTCATTGTTTGTTGAGCTGACCTATTTGATCTAAATCTTGATGTCTTACATATAAGACAGCTGCTTTTTTTCCTTCTAATGACGTGATCTCGATATTTTAAATTATTTCAAATACTGATTTTAGCAATTCTGAACCGTATCTTTTACCATATTCGGATGCAGTATCTCCACGTCGATCTTGAAGTGCCAAATTAGAGTATATAATAAGAGATGCTATGGCTGTATGGAACGGCGCTCGGTGCATTTTTGCTTCCATTAATGCAGATAATCCACCTTTAGTATCTATCAACCCTGGGTACTCACATAATTGTACCTGTTTAAGTAATTTTGCAGCTTTGTGAAACTTATGTCGAGTTATTACAATCGTTAGTGGAGTAGCATTTCTTTTTGGATCTTTTACAGCAAAGAGATGTGGGTATTTTCTTACCTCATATTTGAAGAATTGGTCATTATAATTATTTTCTTTTATAAAATGTAATCCAATATCTTCTTGTAACAGTAGAATGGTTGCATTCTCACTAATTTCTTTTTGCGATAATGGAGATCCATTATCATGATTAATTTTTAATGGTTTTATTTGAATTGGTTTTGAACGAGGTACTTGTGGATTGATTATTATGATATCTTCATAATCTGTAGATTCTGTATTCCTGTTCCTTGATAGCTGTGGATTGATTTCTACCACGGCTATTTCCTCAGGTTGAGTTTGTGATCTGAGGTTATATCTTTTAATAGGCTCATTCTCAGCTTTTTTGCATCGATTGACGTGTACGACTATTGGATCTGCATTTTTATTTTTTATGATAAATAAATTGGTGGGTGTCACTCTGACAACATCATATGGGCCTTTATATAGCATTGCTAACTTCTGGATCAATCCTTTCTTTGACTCGGGAGCAAATATTCTCACCCTATCTCCGACTTTAAACGAATGTGGTTTTGTCGTTTTGTCGTATTGTTCTTTATATTTCTCTTGATTATACTTTATTTGTAGGCAAACTTGTTTATACACAATGTTTAATATTTCCAACATAAAGTGACAAAATCTGGGACTTCCATTAACTGTGATGATTTTGGACTAAAATCCAAGTCAACAGGCATTATAATATCTCGTAAATATAAAAGATAACTTGGTTTGTAACTTGTTGCTTCTGTTTTTGTATTATTTATTACAAATAACACATACAGAATGAAAATATCCAAATCACCTTGTTTTCGATTTGTTAAAAATGCCATTCTGTTTAAAAATGTACCGTTCATACGTTCAACTAATCCATTTATTTCCGGATGGTAACCTGTAGTATTGAGCTTTAATATCTCAATGAGATGATTTATTTGGTTCATTATACTACTCATAAAATTTTGCCCTCTATCGTTTAAAATCTTTTTTGGCGGTCCATATTTGAATATAATGCGTTCAACGAATATTGGTGCAAGTGTTTCAACTTTTTGATCTTGCATTGATAAAGCTTCTGTAAATTTTAAAAAATGATCCACGAAAACTAAAATATATTTATTGCGATTTACTTTTTCTGGAAATGGTCCAACGATATCCATTGCACATTATTCGAATGGGGCTGCTGGTACTGGCATCGGTTTCAAGGGCACCTTCCTTTGGTTGGCAGTGTTAAGAGAACTCACACATTTGACAGAACATTTATTACACTCACATTTCTTATCATCTTTATGATGATCAATAGTATTGCTTTCACTTAGATCCATCAATCAATTTTCAATATCTCCCATTATAATCTGAACTAACTTGAGAACATTATTTTATATAAAAATATTTAATTTAAATTTTATTGGCTGAAATAAAATATTTTATAGTCATTTTTAAACATTAATTTGATTTTAATTATTTGAAAATTTACAAAAATAAAATCAATAAACTTATTTAAAAGTTGCAATAATAAAAATTAAAAATTTGAATATTAAATC
>MQRK01227476.1:14919-52594 GCA_001938485.1 Girardia tigrina
TTCACTTAGATCCATCAATCAATTTTCAATATCTCCCATTATAATCTGAACTAACTTGAGAACATTATTTTATATAAAAATATTTAATTTAAATTTTATTGGCTGAAATAAAATATTTTTATAGTCATTTTTAAACATTAATTTGATTTTAATTATTTGAAAATTTACAAAAATAAAATCAATAAACTTATTTAAAAGTTGCAATAATAAAAATTAAAAATTTGAATATTAAATCTAAATTTAAAGAAATTAGTTTCAGATTATAAGAAATTAAATATTGATAATCCATCTGGTTAGGAGAGGCACAATCCCAAATCAACATACAACATTTAAACATGCAAACACTACACAAAAACATCCAAATATCAAATATTCCTCACAGCCCGTATTTTTTCGAGTAGCGCAAATGGCACATAATTGGATCCATGACTCAATGTCAGATCTCATGCCTTCCCAATAATATTTTTCTCTGATTCTGTTAAATGTTTTTTGCAACGAAAGATGTCCTCCTAAAGCTCAATCATGATACTGCATCATTATATTTTCTTTTTGTGAATCAGGAGTAACAATTAATTCTTTATCTCTATCCAGATATTTTAATATGTTATTCACAACTTTATATTATTTTATTTGTTGTTCCATTAATTTTTCTTTTAACTCTTTACGTTTGACATTGTTTTTTTGCCAATTTTGCAAATTCGTGTTTATGGTTACGTTTACAGCAGCTATTTCAAACATTTGACTTATTAGGTCTTTAAGTTTTATGGTCTCTGTAAAAGAGATAATTGAAACGTATGCTACGATTAACTCTTTTATCAAAATATTTATATAAATAGAAATAAAAAAAATAATTTTAATTAAAATATATTAAATAATAAAAACATGCTTGAATCCAAGTCGTATATAAGATTTTTAATACCACAGTAATTGGCGAAGAAGTAACGTGCCAAATCGATGATTCTATTATTCCTTGACAACACAACTTGGGTTATTTTTTGTCTCGTTTCTTCTAATATTTATTTTGGTAATTGAAAGATCATGGAAAGCTCATGGAAAGATCATATCCTTAAAAGTTCTATGTTTGATGATTACAATTTTAATATTCGGCAAATTGATAAGATATTGTCCGGCAATAGGATACGATTCGATGATTAGATGACTGAGTCTCGATTCGAGATTAGTGGATCTGATTCAGATTTTTTAAAGCTTTACAAAGATTTTATTTCTCGAAGCAAAATAACAATCACTCAAGAAGCTGTAGATTCTGTACTCAACTCTTTATTTGTACTCAACTCATATGTTTATTGGTTGAATATGTTTATTTGTTGAATATTGTTTATTTTAATGTTTATTTTTTTCTGGTTATGTTATATTATAATTAAAAATTATGATTCAAATAGCCCATAGCAATATGGGATATTTGAATTTTAATTTAAATTAAATAATCATTAATTCAATGATTAATGATTTCATAATTATAATTATCATTAGTTTTTTGTTAATAAATTAATTATAAATTATTATCGATTCAACCGTATCACAACTTTCATTTTCTGCATGACAAAACGGATGTGTCATCATTTTTCGAGAGACACTATCGAATGTGGCTTGGAACTTTCTTAACTCGGTTTTATATTGTCGTCTTACTACAAAATCTCCTGCGGTTTTTCTTCTCCAAAGACTTTACCATTCACATTGACAATTTTCTTTTGGTGTGACCCAACCAACAACATTTACATCTGTATATATATTACTCCGGGTTTCGCATTCAGTATGATGTCTTGATAAGAACTATCTGGCTTTATTTTTCCCATTATGAATGCTTCTTCGCATTGTTTAGCTGTTAATTTTGCTGGTTCCGGAAAATATGAAGGTTTTATCGGCATTGAACCATGCGCACATCTGAACACTGTTTCTATATAGGTTACTTTGCATTCTTTTGCTTCTAAGAAAACAAAATCTGATTCCTGATATATATTCATTACTTGTGAAAAAAAAGTGAATATTTTTGTCCGAATTTTGGTCTCGAACAGTCGTATGCTGTGATCCCTTCAGCTCCTTTTATTACTTGAAACATCATCATCATCATCATTACTACTGGCCAATTTATTTTATCTTTTACACCTTTCCTTTGTTTTATAACTATTAAATTCTTTAAAAATTTGAGTATCTGATTCATCATCTTCTCGAAGGGTATTTTTCCATCCACCACGAGATTGCATCCATGAATTTATTCAATTTTCAATTAACGAAACTACCAATCCTATATATATCTAGACCCATAAGATGAAATATAAATTTCTCATGTGTTCTTATAGCAATAAGAGCAGTAATTATTCTATTTTTATCAGGTGTCGTGGCCAATAAATTTCGTAATCCATATTCAAATTTCAACTCCATGATTTATATCTCGTTCATTTTCTTTAATTACGTCAATTTTAATACTTATACGTCAATTTTTAACATACATCAATTTTTTATACTTTGGGCTATTTTTATTATACTTTTTATTCCTTCCTGTTTTATCAACGCGAAATTGTAATTTTTACAACTTCCTTTAATAAACAATGGATAACATTTTCTATTTCAGTATTTTTTGTTTCATCCGGATCTCTTCATTCCGCTATTTGTCATTGTACCATGATGACTTGTGTGAGGAAGATGTTCCGTACAAACCCCACATGATTCTGGAATACAACTCACAGAAAGGTAGGGTTGATACTCTCGATCAAAATGTGCGGTGCTACTCATCAAAACGAAAAACAAATAGATGGCCATTTGCATTGTTTTGTAATTTATTGGATATTGGCGCGTACAATGCTTTCGTGTTCTATACAGTTGTATATCCAAATTTCGCAAATCGGGTTAGCCATCGTCGACGCATGTTTCTATTACAACTAGCGACCGAATTGGTGAAAGTTGATAATCCACCAATCTTGCCTAACCCAGGTTGACCAATTCGTCCCAATCAAAAGCGACGATGCAATTTGTGCCCCCGACAAAATGATCGAAAGTCTAGCCAAAAATGTGACATTTGTTATCAAGCAGTTTGCTTTGAGCACACAATTCGTCGTTGTAATAAATGTCAATAGAACTTTTCATATTCTTGTCATTGTTTTATAAATTCATAAATTTGTATATTTTAATATTCTTAACTTACTAGTGTGATGTTAGAGACTAAAATTGTTGTTTTGATAATATTTACCGTAAAAATATAGATTCTGTACTGGTCCAGCAGACCCCATTTGGTACTCAACGTGATTTTTTTCTTGGTCGTTTAATGGTTAATATAACTATATATCGATTGTCACTCTCCGTTGGGTATTTAATATAAACTCACAATTCTCCTTCCGGACAATTGAAAATCTATTCTTACACGGGGACATCTCGATGCTTCTCATGATCTGGATTACGACTATCGGCACTTGGATTAACGGAATATAACCCACTACGGATTAATTTCAGTACCTTTGGCTTTAGGACAGGACGGAATCATTAAAGATGGGAAGGACTACGACGACGCTTAGTTAGTGGTTCTAGATTAACTCGCCAACGGCGAGATCACACGAATCTAAAAGAGAAACTATTTATATAAATATGTGATTAAAATATAACACAAATTCCGATAAAATATATTCAATGAATCAAAATAAAGCATATTAAGTAACACGAAATTTACATTATTTCTAATCTTCTTGGACCGGAGGAAAGTTCGTCTACTGGTTTTCTGATCTCGATTAATTAGCTCGTGGGGTTTTTTCGTTAATTTTCTAATTCTTTCACTTGCGATCAACAAAATTGCTTTACGCTATGTGGTACTATTCTTCTGAAAATTGTCCTAATGGTCTCGAAATATTGGTCCTAAGTGCTTTCTTCAAAATGTTCTAATAATATTCTGCAATAAATACTATTCTAAGTGCTGTTGTTCTGTTCTAAAACTTGCAAAATATTTTCAAATGTTAATTAATGTTCTGGTTTTTACTCGTCGGGCTACTGTATATATAACAACGTTTAATCTTGTTGGCCTGTCGGGTTGGTATGTTAATCTTGTTTGGCACGTTTTGATTAGCGGTCTACAAATTTTGATGACTATCATTGACTGGTGCTACTCAGATCGAACATTCTAGTCTGAAAATTTCACATGACGTGGGCCACGTCACCGATTATTCATAGTGAATAATCGTGTGACTAAATTTCTGAAACTCTGGGTTGTATAAAACAAAATAAAACACAAAAACATGTTTGGCAATCCTGAGATTCGTTTACTCTAAAAGTCAATGTATAACATAAATTAACAGAAGGCACAATGCACAGTCAGTATATCAAAAATTATTTGTTTATGAAGACGAAAAACGTAAATTATAAATCATAGTCACTTCTAAAAAGATTGTTAAATAATGAATTTCTGTACGAATTTCTAAAAAGGAAACACAATGCGAGGGTTATAAATAATATAAGTTAGCATTAAAAGTGTAGAAGTCTTTACTTTTTCCATTTGTGGATGGAAATATCGAGAAAGTATCCCGACTGAAGAGAATCCAAAGAAGCGGGGACGAGCAAACACTAAGACTGGNGCTACCTCGTCTGAAAGAACACAGCTGTCCGATGGATGCCTGTCACAAACAATATGCGGAAGTGAAGGAGTTAAACAAGCATCTCAGAAGAGATCACGAAGGAGCAGAGCCAATCCCGCGGAAGAAGAAAGAGAAGAAAGCCCAGCCACATCAGAAGAAAGGAAAATATCAATGTCAACACTGTCCGAGGGAATACAAGGCCACTGGTTTCCTAAGGATTCATATTCAGAAGAATGATCAAGAAGCGCCAACATCCAACACCCAGAGAGAAGAAAACTTGGAAGAAGAGAACCAGGAAGAGCCGACATCAAACCAATCCAATCCTCAGTTGCCGGACGCAACTGTGAGTATGCCGAGGATACAGCCGAACGACGATGCCGAAGAGAAGCTCCTACAATACCGACTGCCAGCCGATTACAAGACTGCAAGAGGACAATTTAATTGCCCATTTCGCAGTTGTTACGCGTCCACCGTAACAGCCAACGGCATGTACGGCCATGGTACCAAGTTCCATGGTTGGTCGTGCGTTACTGGCAAGCCGACTGCTCAGAGGCGGAAGGCCACTAACCCGGTAGGAGTTTAGGTGGACCCTCTAAATAGCCTTAGGCTCAATACCAATACAGAAATGGGAAGCCCACTTTTTCCATTTCATTAATAAAAACATGACCAATCATTTATCATTTACACGATGGAAAAAAATCCCGCTTCAATTCAGTTTTCCCTCATTTCCAGCTGTTTTACAAAATTTCCCGCATGGTCTGGCATCACTGAACACATTGAATTATCACTGGTGATGAAAAGTACATTTATTTCGATAATCCAAAACGAAAGAGATCATAGACAGACCCAGGAAAGGTGCCAAAGATGATTCCCAAGCATAACATCCATGGTAGGATCAGAAGAGTATTTTGTATTATGAACTTCTGAAACCTGACAAAACTGTTCACGTGGCTCTTTATGGAGAGTAATTAAACAATCTGAACACAGACGTTACCACCAAACGACAGGGATGGACCACAAGACACGAGTACTCGATTTTGCTTCACGACCATGCGAGACCTCATGTTGCAAAACCGGTGATAAATACAATAAAAGAACTGAACTGGAAAATCTTACCCCATCAGCTCTACTCTCCTGATATTACTCCATCGGATTTTCACTTATTTCGATCAATGGCTCACAGATTGGCGGAACAGAAATTCACAAAACACGAAGAAGTGCGAAAATGCCTCGATAAATGGATTGCATGGAAACAACCGAAATTCTTTTTTGATGGAATCCAAACATTACCAATAAATTGGAATAATGTTATTATTAATTATTGTTGATATTGTTAATAAAGGTTTAATGAATTTTTTTTGGAATTTTAATGTTTTAAATCGTAAAAAACTAACGATGATGTGATTAAAATTAAAGTTTAAAAACCTTTTTCTCCCATACGGGATACTTATGGTTTCTTTAAAAACAATATTTTAAAGGATAAAATAAAAACAAAATAAATTTGGTATTCACTTTACTTGATTACGTGAACTCTTCTTAGGCGAATTTTTCAGCAAATATTTTTGGGCCAACTAAACTAAATTTGCTGCTGTTTATATAGTTATTTTCATCAGCCTTGAAAATTGATGAAGTAAAACAAAGGCTAAAATATTTATAATTTTGATGAAGTAAAACAAAGACTAAAACATTTATCATTTTTAATTCCAAGTTTTGTTAAACTAAATATTATTTTGTTTGAAATTAATAATTTTACTAAAAGAATTATTTAAAAATTTTATCAAATGTGTTCATATGTATATTTCGGAACCCTAACAGACTTAACACAACATATTCCGAAAGAGTAAATTTTATTGAAAGAAATTTTTTTAAAGACGGAATGAAATGTATAAAATGAAATAATACAAAATAAATTTTATTTGTTATGTAACCAATTTTCGTACCTCCCTCCTCCCTCGTACCAAACCGTAACAAAATCACTGACACCTTTCTCGCCTTCAAACGTTACATAAAAAACGAACGTTCCCTGAAGACTTTCCCTAGTTTCGCAGTGAGACCACGTGGAGGTATGTCCGACTGGCTAACGCATGGATACCCATTTTGATGGTTTTATTATTTTTGTCACCATCTTAATCCTTAAGTGTACGAAATGTGAATCACATTGAGAATGGGCCACAAGGAAATTACGTTTATGTTGAAAACAAAAAAACCGATAGCTGTGTAATTTTAGACATGAATAAATTAACTATCAAATCTGTACATACATCTACAATACTGAAAAGGAGCATACCATTCCAACTCCAATATGTTATAACCAGCGTGATCTAAGAATTGACCTAAAAATACTTAAGTATATTTCTAGACTTTATTATCACAAATTTTTGACTTTATTATTTTTAATATAAAACATTTTACTATAAAACAGAGTTAATACAATCCACCTCATTTCAACGCCTTTAAGATAGAAAAAAGTGTAAATCCAAACGAAATTTATTTCTTCTAATCACAAAAGAAGTAGAAGTGGAGGCCATTAACATTTCTTGTTTTTAGTGTATGCTAAATTCAAATAGTGAACCACATTTGATGGAATAAAATTCCTGTCTTTCCTTAAAATATTTCCAATAGAAAAACAGTTGTCAACATCAGCCAAGGTTGGTTGACAGTTAGGCAACAACAATAAGTGCTGGGAGAAATATCCTGTCGTTTATAATGGTTGACATAAAGTATTTCGTTCTTTTCCAAACGTTTTGCTATGTAGCCAGATGCATTGAATGGATCATCTTGAAAAGATAACGTACTAAAATCATTGTACGCTGCTCTTCTACTAAATTCTAATGTGTTAAGGCTGTTCTGATACGGGTAATAAGAACTCCACCATATGTGATTTTCTCAACAATAGATCGAATAGAAAGAAATGATCTGAGTATCAGATCGCTGCTTTAAGCCATGTCACCTAATGTCGACTGAGGTGGTTGACCGATTCCATAAAAAAACAGAGACAATCATGATTTTTAACAAGACATATTATAAGTTAAAATTTATAACATTAAAGAAAGGATTATTTCAATGAAATACAGCTTTTTAAATAAAATTCTCGCTTTTTAATTTTTTTGTATATTTATTACGTTAAAAAATGAACAATAACTAATTTTCAATTTTTTGACCGAACGTCAAATTTAGACCTAATTTTGATTTAATAACTTCCTTCACAACGTACTTGTCCCTAAAAAAAGTAACAGATTTGTGCATAATTTTAAAAAATAAATTTGTATTTCAATTTTGACTTTATTGACTTATGGTCACCCTTGTTATAATGGAATTCATGTGATACATGTACACAACGCTTGATGGCTCACGAAGATGCAAAAATGCTGAAGATAGAGACTCGGATGATAAACATTCTAAACAGATCTGAGATATTCAAATATTCAAAATAGAAAAAATTAAAAAGAATTTAATTTCATGTAACTTTTTGTTACAGTGCAATGTCAATGACGGTCATTCTGGTGTGGAATATACCAACAATTTATTAATTTGGGTTCATTTCCGTGATATTTTTATTAACGGTTTACAAGGTATGGAGTTCTAAAGCAAAACTAAGTTCTAGTGCAAAACATTTCTACATTTGGCGAGAAATTTAAAACATTTTTAACTTTTGTACAAAGCAAATAAAGTAAAGTGTTTTTCCATTCTTTTTATTAGCTTAATTTCTATATAGGAATTTAGAAACCTGTTTTTGAAGGCCTTTTACTGAATCAATTTTCTCCAATCTTTGCACACTTACTCATTCTCGAAGACAATAAATGATTATGTGAAAATTTGATCAAAAAAACTTTTTAAGGTCCCAAATGCGAAACAAACGGAAAATTCGGAGTTCCCGAAAAATATTAATTGCAAGATATCTACTTATAAATTATAAGTAGTTTATATTAATTTTTATTATTTTTTTAATTAAAACTTTGTTGGCAAAGTTGAGTTCTGTCTGCATAAAGAATGAATACAAAAAATTATTTTTTTTGATTTACTAGTTGATTCACATCTTTTATATGTATCCTTAAATGACATATCTTGTGACAATTGTTTAGATAAAATATCAATAAATAAATTCATTTCTCTCCTAAAACTTTATTAAAACAACAAGAACTCGAAGAGATTTGAGAATTCAGTGCAAAATAATCTCAGAGATTAATATTCGACTGAAAGTTAACTAAACGAAAATTAAAAATAAATCAAGAAAAATTAAATCAGCTACTTCTTCTGGTAGCATAATGCTCGATAAACTGATTTGATAATTTAGAAACAGATTCCGTGAGAATGGTTACAACTAAATCATGTCCGCGTGTCGATTTGCCGACAGATTCATCAACCAGTCTCAGAGCCGTCGCCTCAATACCTGCCCAATCTTTGATAAAGTCGCAAGACATATCGGGCACTTTTGATGAAACATTAGACTCGATATTTATGTGTCTAAAGAATTTCAAGAGTAAAGAAAGCTAACAATAGGTCACACAGAAATAAACTACAGATCACTTAAAAAATAATTTAAGACAATAATTTTAATTAAACTATCGCGGTTTGTGAAATGATTTTTTATTTATTTAATGTTAAATAATTATTTTTAAAAAAGAACGATTAAATTCAAATAAATGTAAAAAAAATAATATTAAATTTCTACAGTACCTGTAATTTTATAAATTTATCAAACAAACCAGATCCAGCTAATGAAAAACATCGTAAAATAAATTGGCATAAATTATAAAGTTTCATTATAAATAAAAAAAAGTAATATTAACGTTCAACGTTTTTGGCACGAAGCACTATGACACATTACGAATAAGCACAACATGGGTAAAACATATTACGAGAATTATTAGGAGCCTTAACGAAGACGCAAAGACAAAATTGTTGACAAGCGAGTAATTTAGCGACTGGTTTAAATCATCAGTAGGAGTAAGACAAGATTGCATGCTTCCACAAACATTGTTCAACCTTTTCCGTGAGAGAATTGTTAGGGAAACAATAGACAATCTAGACGATGTTGGAATAAGCTTCGGAGGAACAAGAGTAACCAACCTACGATTTGCTGACGATGTCGACATAATTGGTAAAAATGAGGTAAAGATTCAGGAACTTGCGAATAGACTGTATAAAGTGTCAAAGATAGACTAATCTTTGGAGATGAATGAAAAGCATTATCTTTTTAGACCAATATCGACGGTGCATAACATTGTTATATAGTATCCACTTTTCGTCGCCAGTAATTATTTTCTAAAGAAATTGTTCTTACTGGTTCTTTTTAATAAGGTGATCACAAACAAGAATACGTGGCATCATCTGACGCTCATTCAAATCATTAGGAACCCTCACATCAGCACGATTGACATAATCTTCAAAGTGGTGCCTTTGGACACATTTCTATGCGACACATTCACGACGTTCGTTATATTTATGGCTGATTTCATTACACTTTTGTACAACGCGATCGGTAACTGCAGATCAGTAGAAGTAGCATATTTTCGCTACGTAGGTCGCGTTTTTCCCTTGTCGAAATAATTACAACATAATATGCCGAAAATGCTCATTTTACCCTTCCATTTTACTATACAAATGGTCAAAAACTAGGTAACATAATTAAATAAATATAACACTAAAATATAGCCACAATTGTAAACTAGAACTGATGTTACGAAATTTTTGCGAATATTCGAAAATTGCCACTGAAAACTATTCAATACCGTAGTGTTATTCGCTTTCTCTTTCTGACAGGAAAAAATATAGTTCTTATTGAACCGAAAACTGTTTAGCAACAAGAGTGGCCATCCACAGCAACAATTTATCGTTGCTTCAATTACTTTCGGAGTGGTAGAACCTCCGTGGTGGAAGAAAATAGATCTGGAAGACACTCGGAAATGGATGAAAAAATAACGCAGACAATCGTGCAAAACAAGAGAAGAATAACGATGAGAGCTCACAACCCGCCAAAATGTGAGCAAAGTCACTCTACATACTTTCCTCTTTGAAAGTGGCATTCGAAAACTATGATCCCGTTTTGTGCCACGCTTCTTAACGATGGAAATGTGACAATTATGTTTGGAATGCTGCTTGGAGAATCTGCAGATCAAGATCAATGTTGGACACCGTTTCATTGATAATATCAACACCGTGGACGAGACACAACTGTACCTTTATGTCCCAGAATCTAAACGAGAGTCGCAAGAATGGAAACTGCAAGGAGAAAGCAGCTTAATGAAAACGCGTTCTTCAACTTGCAACTGAAAGGCTCTCATGCTGACTGTGTTTTGGGACGCCAATGGCATTATTCTGACTGACTTCGCAGAATCCGGCGTGAAGATCAATAGTTCTTACTACTCCAACATCGTGCAGCAGGCAAGGAAGCACGACGCAAGAGCAGAGTGTGTCATATCTATTTTTTACACAATAATGCTCCCATCCACACCAGCAGCGTTTCCATGACCACAATTGAGCACCACAGGCTCAATTTGAGCCCCAATTCTACGTACAGCCTCGTTTTGGCTCCCTCCAATTTCTTCCTGTTTAACCATCTTAAGAAGCATCTGCGGGGCCATGTTTTTGTCAACAAACATGATTTGAGAGCCGCCGTGGAGTTTTCTGGGAGAAAAACTTCCAAAATTCTTCAAAAACGCCATTAAAAACCTCAGTCTTTGCTAGGAAAATGTGACAGTGAGAAATTTATGAGAAATGATACCTATTTACCATGCTTGTTCTTAATACAAAGTGTTGTGTTGATATCTTAAGTTTTTCTAAATTAGTCTCGCTACTTATTGAGTGCACCACGTAAATTAGCATACGAGATTTTAACACCATACAAGATGGGTTGGAGATTTACTACAAAACCTAAAATTTATAGTGGATTTCCAGCACAAATAATTGCGAAATTCTATGTCCTCGTTTCAATAATTATTTGGTCTGTGACTATATATCAGATCTTTTTCCATTCTTGTTATTAGCTTATTTTGAAGGTTCCATCTCAAAATATCACCGCAAAAATGTCGTGGTCCTAATGTCACGAACAAAAATATCGCGGATATAAAATGTTTAAAAAACTTAATTTAAATTAGTATTGTTACTTAAAATAAATTAAAAGTAATACATGAATTATAAAAATATAGTATAAAAACAAATAATAATAAAATATTATAATAATAAAAACAAAAACATATTTTATAAACCCATTTTTGTTTATCAAAAAACGTTTAATGCTTCAATAATTTATTATTAAACGTTCAAATGAAAATTGCTTCCGAAACGCTTCAAATAATTTTAAATTAATGCATTATTGTAACTAGCTACTATCTTGCATAATCTTTGTGTGTTGTCCCTATATTTTTCCTTCATAAAGGTTGCTCTTGTCCAACAATATACTGGTTAATCTTTAATTCATTAAGGCTTTGTTCACGCTTCAGTACATCAATGACACGCCAAATATTTGGATGATTTTGAAATTAAAAACTCGTTAAATGATCGATGCAAACCTTCAACCGAATTGTTAGTTTTTGGAAATCCTTGCATTACTGAATTACATAAACTATGTAAAAATAGTGAACTTTTACGTCTATTCCTCATTTGCGATCGACCAATCCAAGTATCGTCAAAATAAAATATTATCGGATTTAATAAAACTTCATTTTCAAAGTAATATTCCGATCCACATAATGTTTCGAATGCTATAATGACATGGTTTTCAGGTACAAAGGTATTGACTGCCAACATCCGTACATGTAATGAAAACATTGGATTTTTTTATAAAAACATTTTATAATTTACTTTCAGTATTTTTGAAATTTTTGTAAATACGAGGGGTGTCCCAAAAGTTCACGGACTGAGAGAATATGGAGTGGTCATGTGTGTGCGTCAGTGTAACGCGCGGTGTGTGTACGATGACATGAGGGGGGAACCAACCAATTGTAATTGAGGTGAACTCTCATTGGCTGCCCGTCGGCATGTGTGTGACATACGAATGTATTAATTTGTCATTTTTCTCTCTTGTAGTTAGTATGGAAGAGAGTGAAATATCAACGACCAATCATCTATTTCCTCTGGAAGGAAGACACCTCCACTGCAGATATTGTGCACCCTTTACACCGCGTCTTTGGTGATGCCACTATGGGAAGAACGGCTGTCTTTAAGTGGGTGCAACGATTCCAGGCAGGGCATCAACCATTAGAGGATGATGAACGCAGTGGGCGACCAAAAACATCCGGATGTCAAGAAAATGTGAAAGTTATCGAGGAAGTCATTCTTGGTGACAGATGTCTCATTATCCGTGAGATAGCAGCTATTACAGGCGTTTCTAAAAGTAAGGTGCACCGCATAATGTCAGAGGAGCTGTATATGAGGAAACTGACTGCCAGGTGGGTGCCGCGCCTGCTCAACAACGAACAGAAGACCAATCGAAAGTCTGCTTATCAAGAACTGCTGCATCTGGTTCATGGTCTCGGTAAGGCGTTCTGGTCACGGATTGTGACAGTGGACGAAACGTGGCTCCCGTTTTATCTTCCTGAAATAGTGCCGTCAATAGTGCCACCCAGGTGACAGACCCCCTTTAAAGGCGAAGACCGTCCCTTCAGCCGGGAAGGTAATGGTTACAGTCTTTTGGGACTGTGATGGAATAATTCACATTGATTACCTGCCAAAGGGGGTCACCATCAACAGCGCATACTACACGAACCTGCTCGACAAAGATCTGCGCAAAGCTCTCAAGAACAAACGGCGGGGAAAGTTGTCATCTATCCCATTATTGCAACAGGACAACGCACGTCCCCATATAGCGAAGTTGACTGTCAGTACCGTGCAACGATTGGGCTGGACACTTGCCTCACCCCCCATATTCACCGGACCTCGCGCCGAGTGATTATCACCTTTTCTCGGCATTGAAAAAACCCCTTCGAGGACATCATTTCGCGAATTTGGATGAAATGAAAACAGCAGTCAGTGCGTGGATTGCGGAGACACCGCGTATTTTCTTCGATAATGGTATTAGGAAGTTGACACAGAGATGGGAAAAGTGTGTGAAACTGAATGGTGATTATATTGAAAAGTTCGATAGCCATTCTGATGAGGATTGATCAATTTTGTTAACTAGAATAAACTTTTTGAATTTGTTGTTACTTATCAGTCCGCGAACTTTTGGGACACCCCTCGTACGTTATATTTAATATTCAATTTTTTATGTTTTAATTATTTAATTTTTTAATCATATCCTTAATTTCAAAATTCGAAAGCCAATTGAAAATATTTATTAATTTCGACGGTTTAACCGTCATCGTCAGAACAAATGGTTTTTCAAACGAAATTTACTTATATAGTGCAGTTAATGATTATACAATCAATACGTAATCAGCACATCATTTATAAACTCTCAACAAAGTTGTAGAGAATGCAGTTTGAACGTTAATTTTAGGATCCAAAGATCTTATATGTGACGCTTCACATGTCACTCTCTCCCAATAATTTTTAAATTGAGTGCACAGAATTTTAAAGTGTTGTGAAGTTATATCTCCTTTACAATTTCTTCTATGTCCTGCAATGTTACTTCCACCTTGATTGCGACTGTGTTCCTGGATTATCTTACAGAGATGACGTGAAGTCTCTCCAATTCATGTGGCGTTACACCCATTACATGTATATTGGTAAATGAGATCCGAACACAATCCCAATGGCGTTGGAGATTTATTGCCGAACATACTTTCAATTTTCTGAGTGCGGGATATTACTTTTTTTAAAAGTACTTTACTTTTATCAATTACTTTTTTCAATTTGATTTCAATTCCAAATAATTTTTGAAATTATTGAAATTTTGATCAGCGAACTAAATTAACTACCTCCTCATAGGCATTAATAGCACTCATTTCATAATCACACATAATAGATCTTGGTCATAAATTTTGACTCAAAGTTATCAAGACAGTTAATACTTGCATATACGTTTCTGCACTTTTGTTGGTGAGTAAAAGAAAAACGGATGGTAGTGCATTATTATACTTAATTTCGTGAATTGTATACAATTGATATTTAAAAAACTATGTATTTGTTTGCGATATTTTTGTTCGCGACATTTTGGGCACGCGTTATTTTGATGTGCTACAATTTTGAATATCCATGGTATTTAGAAACCTATTTTTGAAGTCTTTACTCAATCAATTTTCTTCAATCTTTGCACACTTACTCATTCTCGATGACAATAAATGATTGTGTGAAAATTTGATCGAAAAAACTTTTTAAGGTCCCAAAATGGGAAAACGGTTCCATCGGAATTCCTGAACAATATTAGTAAAAAAAGATCTACTTATAAATTATAAGTAGTTTATATTAAGCAAAAAAGGTAAAGATAAAAAAGTAAATGTAATAGTAATTTTCCCATCCACAAAACAACAAAAAAATTATCTTGACCAAATAGAGTTCTGTCCGCATAAAGAATGGATATCAAATTTTTTTTAAATTTCTAGTTAATTAAAATTATTGTGCCAACTATTCTTGACGATAATCGTATTGTGTGTATTTAGATGGCATATTACATGTAATTATTTATTGCATATATAAGCAGATTTAAAATTCATATTTTCATTATGACCAGGTGCTGATGGTTATACAGTCGATATTAATTGTTCTTGAAAATAAAATTTTATTTTATAAATGGCATAAAATCAATCTTTAGTATTCAAAAATCAAATGAAATTCCTATTTGAAACAATCAGAACACATCAATCTGCCATCTGGTAGGAAGACTCACCACTGTAAAATAACATAAAACATTACAAACAAATCATTGAAAAAGAATCCTTACAACCAGTATATGTTAAAGAATCAATGTTTAAACAAGATCACAGGCAAATAGTTGTGTCAGATAAATAATCTTTTTTCGTTTAAAAGCTTAATTAACCTATTTGTCGTAACAAAGAAAATAGTCCTAATGTATAAAATTAACTTTTAGTTTGGTCGTCACTATCTGATACAGAAATCAAATAATAAATTAGTTTCATAATAATAACAATAATAATATCAATACTCATTATTGATCTGCATCTCTCCTTCAAGATATTTAGTGGCCTGTCTCGCTCCGTGATCTTGTGTCTTGATTCGATCCAATCGTTGCAATACTGCAACATCACAGTTATAGAAACACTGTAAAAAACCACAGTCTAACCCGCTCGAGGGATCACAAATATGTACCGCTCGCTCCGTACCAACAATTTGATAACGTCGAGTCTCGTACATATAAATTCTACGTCTGGAATCATATATACTGCGCACATACCCTCACGAGATGGACTGCGCGATTTTTGTTTGTGATCGGCGTCACGATTGTCATCTGACTCTACCGAACTCGATAACTCATTTTTCAATCTCAATCTCGCCATTTCTCGCATCATTTTCTCTCTTTCAGTGTTTCCAACAGACACCTTTTTAATTTCATGATATAAATGAACCATTATTTTCATTATTTTATCGAAGTAATTTTTAAAGGGTTCAATAATAAGTTCTTGTGCTAAGAAGTTCGATTAAGATTATTACATTAATTCATCTGCATTAACTTATAATAACCAATACTGAATTTCAGATGCACAGTTAAATGTGGAAAAGATTGTTTATTATGTGTAAATTTAAATCGAATTAGTTTCAAATTATAAGAATTAAAATATTAATCAGCTTTCCTCACAATAATAATTTGCAATTGTTTTTCAATGCTTTATGTTATCTTGCTTTCTATACATGTATCTATGGAATTTAGAAACCTATTTTTGACTCAATCAATTTTCATCCATCTTTGCACACTTACTCATTCTCGATGACAACAAATGATTATGTAAAAATTTGATCAAAAAAAGTTAACTACATTTCAATTTTCAATTCTCCATACTTTTTTCAAAGGATGAGGTGTATGTGTTAGTGTTTTCACGATTTTTTTTTCTTTTGTGAAGGTGATAGTTGAGCGTTCGAATCATCTGAATGGAAAGATTTTTTTCAAATTTTTAATCTTTTTTATTGTTTTTTTTGTTTAATTTATAGAAATTTTAAAGTGTAAGGTCCATCTTTTTGCAAAATGGAGTTGTAAAAAAATTGTATAAAATTTTACCTTCTAATAACATAATTAATTTATTCAAAAAATGCAATAGTAATTTTCCCTTCTACAAAAGATAATCTATTGGCCAAGTAGAGTTCTGTCCGCATAAAGCATAGATATAAAAAAATTTATGATTTACTAGTTTAAACTCATTTCTAAAAATCCATTTAAAAGAAATTAAAAAATTATTATTTGCCTCGTCGTCTTTCTTATTTTATTAAAAGTCCTTTCAAAAACTTACAACTTTGGACGTTAATTGAGCGTAATTATGCAGAAGGCAGTCAGTCCACAAAATATACAAAATGAGATAGAGCCGCCGTCAGTCCACAAACAAGCATTTTACAAGCTTTTATGACAAGTGCACTGGCTGTTTTTAACAGAACATTATAAGACGATTCCCAATTCGTGCACATGAAAACTGTAAAAATACCTATTTGTGGACTGGTTAGTTTCTGTATAGCTACGCTCAATTATAAGAACCATGTATTTTTATACAATACTTCACACGAGTGAAACTCTCCCAATAATTTCTAAATTGAAAGGAGAGAATTTTTTAATTTTTTTAGGATTTATAAATCATTTAAAATGTGAAAATACAAATTAATTTAATTTCTCCATGAAATTAAGTTTCATTTTAATATAAGACTTAAAATTATAAAAATAATTTATTAATAATTTATTTACAAAATGACTTAAGTCTGAAATTTACTGACTAAAAATGGAACTTAAAACATTCATTATCAAATATCATAGTACTGATTAGATTTTTGGTTGTCATAATGCACGTGACCACGGGAGTGATATATACTTCCACCATTATATGAATGACAGATGACCCATTATTGTTTTCCCATGATTTATATTAGCCTGCGTTCTATATATGTATCCATGGAATTTAGAAATCTGTTTTTGAAGGTTTTGGCGAGATTCATACAATCCAAACGAAGCCTTATATTTTGCATTATTGCATAATTATTACTGGCAGTCTCGCTTGATTCGTCTTACAAGTTTTGTTCAATCAAGTACAGATGTAAATGAAAAAGTTTTGATTGGTCAAGTGCGGCTGAATAGATGAGAATTCACCTAATTGGAGTTCAACTGATTTAGATTTATTTACATGGATATTTCCAAAGAATTATCGATCTATGTTAATTCGAATCAACCGGTATATTATTAATTTTTTTGGCATTATAAAATCAAATATTTGTGTAATCTATTCCAAGTATTATTGTTTAATTTAAACTCAAAGCTTCCTGAAAAATTATTGGTTAACAAATTAGAGTCAAATATCAAAGTAAATCTTTCTTCGACATCTAAAAATCTTCAAAAAATATGCGAAATGATTGAGTTTTGACTGTTATAACTAATTACAATTATTATTGCAAGTTTCATACATACAACGGGCGGTTTTTAATTGCATGAGAGAAAAAAGACATGAAAGAAGAGAATAATTTATTTCAATAGGAAGTTGTACCTCCCTTAGCACGCAAAAGTTCTTTCACACGGCGACACATATAGTAGCAACACGTATAGCAGAGGAGGAAAACCATATTTTCTGACATGTTTCCCACAATGCCTCCTTGGGAACATTTCGTTTTCGAATCTCACGTTTCAACAGGTTCCAGACCGTCTCTATCAGATTCATGTCTGGGCTGTTTCTAGGTCAAGACAACTCAGTTACTCCACTGTCCTCCAAGTGTGATCGCGTTTTTCTTGAGGTGTAGCATGGAGCGTGGTACCATACCAGTTCTCTGTCTGTGTGAGAAGACAGGTGTGAATGACTTGACAGTATTGTTCGGATGCCATTGACCATTCACCCTATGAAGACGTCCAGGTCCTCTGCTGGAGATACATCCCCAGATCATCATTCGAGGAGGATATGTTTGCGGACTTTACACCCGGCCTTGATGAATCCGCTCTAGCAGTTCTTCGAACCAATTGGCTCTGCGGCGACATGCTTCCATCCTTGTCTCATCAATGAAGACAAGCTCCAATGAAACCAGATCAAGAGAAGATGTCCCATGTAATGAGAGTAATAGCATGTCATTACTGTACTCATTACAGTATTTATCTTGCTCCATTTGTCCGCTGTACAGTGCGCATGTTGCTTTGAAGCTGTTGTGCCATCATTCTATTTGTGAACAATGGAACCCCATTTTAGGCGAGTCGCCCTGCATACTGCAAATGCCCTCGAATTCGATGTGATCATACATTAGATGCATGCTCGCCAATTGTTTCTTTTATTTCCACTGATGTCATTTTCGATCAATCTTGCTGAGTATGATGATGCGATTTGAAAGTCGCTCTCCGATGAGCTTCTTTCTACCACACCGGCTTTTCTTCTGATTTGCAATGCTCCAAGTCTGTTGATGTTGTTTTATTAGCTGGAACACTGCAGATCGGGAGCAGCACACATTTGCAGCAATTTTCACTTGTGTTTTGGATGTATGGGTAGTCAAAGTCACTATCTGCGTACGCTGTACAGCAGTCAAGCCCATGATAATGGCAATTCTTGTAATTCTTAGAAAAAACTAAAAGTAGAATTATAATTTCATTTTGGCACCCTTTACAATTGAATCGTTTGATTAAAGTATGCTGCAAGTAGACACAAGTATTTTTAAATGTTATAATATATGGATTTTCAGGATTATGCAATTAAAACCGCCACCATTGTAATTGATTCAGGTATAAATATGGAGAAATTAATTCGTATTGTAAATTATTTCACTAATTAATAACTGGGAAACCTAAAAAATCAACAGATAAAATTGTAATGTTCGAATTATCAGAACTAAGAAGTTGATTCAAGTAATTTGTAAATTATATTGGTACTTTGTGATGGCGGAAGAAACAGAAGACATTTATGCGGTGAATGTCATTCCTAGCATGAAATATATGGCAATTACTTGTCATTACACTTAGATCAAGAAGAGGATCAAGAAGAATATCCAATGTTTTAATATTTGCTCAACTATATCTAGAAGTATTTGTATGAATTAATAAAAATGAATCGAAATTTGTATTATCTGAAAAAGTATGAATAAATATTGGGTTGTTCGGAAAGTCATTTCGTTTTTTTTATTACTTGTTTTAAATGTATTTTTTTAAATTAATAATCATTAATAATCATTGACTTTGTTATTTATTTTAGCAGTTGGTAATCAATAAAATGTCTGATATTGAATTTGCATGTACTATTTGTTATAATTCATATCTCCGAATTTATATCTCCGAGTGCTTAACGAAGCGTTTGCTTCATTATCTGAATGAGAAATACCCAGCTGGATACTTAATCTTCTGGCCATATCTTGCTTCTTGTCACTACGCCAAAGCAAGTCTGAAGTGCTTAGAGGAAAACAAAATTCCATTTGTCAAAAAAGATTTGAATCCATTTGGAAAATTTTGGAATAATTAAAAACAATTATTGTGAAGGACTCATGTGAAAAGCTCATTGTTTAAATTTTTGAATAAATAATTTTTATAAATAATATTTGAAATAAGTAAATATTTAAAATCAAAAGTTGTCTAAACATTTATAATGTAAAAATATATCGTAATTAATTTTAAAAATTTATTTTCGAGAATAATCGAATTTTATTTGAAGAGTAAAAAAAACTTAAAATGAAATTAATTGGGAAATAATGAATTTTTAAATAATTGATTAAAAAAATATATAGAAATACAAGGATAAAATAGGTTGTAATAATTTTAAAAATTATTCTAAATAGTTTTGTAAAAAAAATTTAATTAAGACTTTTATCATTAACGTATCATAATAATAATAAAATTTGTAAATCACTGTGAAATACTATAAATTATTTTTTGGTATTTAAATTGTATGGTATTTAAAATAATTGTAGGTAAAAATGCTTTTAAATATTAATAATAAAATTTTTAAATATTGAAAAAAAATAAAACGTTAAAATCTTTATTAATTAGAAATGTTTCCCAAAAAAAAGAAATAACATTAAACTAATTCTAAAATAATAAAAAATCATTAAGGTTAATTTAGTAAAAATATGACTACTACAAAATTTTGTTGGTTTTAATTTAAAAATAAGGATGTAATTTTTTAAATAAATAGAATTAAAAATTTTCAATTTTAAAATCACTTATCAGTTATTTATATTTATAATTTCATATTTTTATATAAGAATCTGGTCATAAAGAAAACGATAGAAAAGTTCCTCTACAAAAATTCTTTATTAAAAGCAACAATTTTTATTACAACAAAAATTGTTAACTAAAAATTGTTTGAATAATTGTTATTTGTGTATTTAATAAATTTTTGGTGTTATGAATTCTAATATTGATCAAGAACCCAACATGTCGACCATCGCCAGCAGCTCCGAACAATTAATTTCGAGGCTTATACCAGACAAATTTAGACGACAAGATAATGTGGAAACAACATTTAAATAATTTTAGATTACTAGAAATTGTTGCAAAATACGTTTAAAAATTATTCAAAATAGAACAGTTATTATTTAGATTTTTATAATGTATTTTGAAGATTTTTATAAAATAATAAAATCTTAATATATAAATTAACGTAATAAAAAAATAAATTCAATTTTAATTAACGTTTTAATAAATAAGTTATCAGTATTATAATCCAATATTTTTATGTATGAATAATCTGGTCAAAAATAAGAAAACAAAAGAAAAGTTCCTCAAGAAAAATTGTTTAAATAATTGTTATTGTTATAGAAATATAATTTGGTGTTAATGAATTATAATTTTGATCAAGAACCCAACATGGCTACCATCGCCAGTAGCTCCGAACAACTAATTTCGAGGCTCATACCAGACAAATTTAGGCGACAAGATAATGTTGAAACATTCATTTCGGCTTGCGCTTGATACTTCAAAGTGGCCAAAGTATCGGAAAGTATGCAAGAGATTTTGGTAATTGGGTTAATGTCACACGACCTCGTACCAATATACGAAAGTGTGGGTCCCGAGGTGAAGGGATATGAAGCCCAGTTACGACAAGCTTTTCAGACGAAAAGCACGTTAATGGATGATTTAATAGAAGCGGTAAACTTCGAGAGATCGGGAGAATCAGTGGAGGAATTCTTCGTTAAGGCAAAAAAGTTGGCGGCAAAATTGATGAAGCATGAGTGGACAGAAACGGAGGTAGAGAAATGCCTTCTGATTCACGCGTCAAAAGATAGTGACGTGAAGAAAGAAATCAAATTTAGAGAAGTGAAAGAATTAGCAAAGGTGAAGAACGTCATTAGGAAAGTAGATGAAGTCCGGAGAATGGAAAATCCGGTGCACGCAATACGATCAACATATAGAGATGTGGTCAAAAATGGCAACAAAAAATATAATATAATAAATATAAAATATTGATCAAGAACCCAACATTTATATTTGATTTTTGACCTATCAAAGATGGAAAGCAAGAATCAGCATTTACGGCATGTATTACTTTTTTACTTACGAAAAGGTAAAAATGCTGTACAAGCAAGAAGAAAATTATGCGAAGTGTATGGAGAAGATGTGTTTACAGAACGCCAATGCCAAAGCTGGTTTAAATAATTTAGATCCGGAAATTTTGATGTTGAAGATTCTTCACGTTCCGGAAGGCCCATTGAGGCCGACGAAGACATAATAAAGGCATTAATTGATTCAAACCGGCGAATAACAACTCGCGAAATTGTCCAGACATTACATTTATCTAATTCGACCGTCCATGATCATTTGAAGCGCCTAGGTTTTACATCAAAACTCGGCACATGGATTTCTCATAATCTTACCGAACGAAATTTATGCTGTCGTTTAGACATCTGCGATATGCTTCTCAAATGCCAAGAAAATGAAAAAAATGAAGCGCATCGTCACTGGAGATGAGAAATGGGTAGTCTACAATAATGTAAAACGCAAGAGATCTTGGAGTAAAAAAGATCAACCTGCTCAAAGCACTTCGAAAGCTGACATTCATCAAAAAAAAGTGATGCTATCTATTTGGTGGGATTTCAAAGGAATCGTATTTTATGGGCTTCTTCCAGACAAAACTACGATCAATTCGGACGTCTACAGTCATCAGCTGGACAAATTAAATGAATCTCTTAAACACAAAAGGCCAGAATTGATCAATAGTAAAGGTGTAGTGTTTCACCAAGATAATGCCAGACCTCATACAAGTTTGTTAACTCGCCAAAAGCTTTTACAGCTTGAATGGAACATCATGCCTCACCCACCATATTCTCCAGACCTCGCACCTTCTGATTATCATTTGTTCCGGTCTCTACAAAATTATTTAGTCGGCAACACTTTTGGATCAAATGAAGATGTTAGAAATCACCTGGAAAAGTTTTTTAACAGCAAAGAACAAATATTTTATGAACGTGGAATCATGTCACTGCCAGGAAGATGGAAGAAGGTATTGAACAACAATGGTCAATGTGTATTTCAACACAATATTTATCCGACATAAAAATTTGTCTTTTACTTTTACACAAAAAAAACGAAATGACTTTCCGAACAACCTAATAGTAGAGAATAAATTTATGTCCGAATAATCGTATAAATTCCTTTCAAAATTTTTGAGATTTTAATTAATTTGTATAAAAAATTATTTGAGGATTAAACGATTATTTTGTTTATTTTGCGTGTATTAACATAAAAAGTAAAATCCGATCGATTTAACAACACAATGATAATTCCCAAAAAAACAGATAAAACTGAACTATGATGACACCTACAAATACCGATCAAATCTTACCGACACAGAATTATCGGTCATGGAATATATTTGATTCCATGATTTCGAGATAAGATTGGTCCTGGGAGCATTCTGGGAACACGAGAGAGTCCACCTGCAGCTATTAGGAGTGCCAATGACGTTGATAGGCCCGTGAGTGAGAGATGCCATTCGGTGGCCGCATTGGAGCACTCTGAGAGCCCTTGAGATCGCCTGGTGAAGTTGATTGCCACATTTGTTCATTTGGCCTAATCCAGTATCAGCATCAATTGATATTTCCCTATCTTCTGGCAGTTTGCATGCCATTGTAGACCGAATATCACGGTTAATGTGACAACACTGTATTGATGTTATATCCGCTGAAGCATTCCGATAATCAGAAATGGAGGAAGAAATAATCAACTCTGACTGATATCACAATAATAACTCACATTGCTGGAAATCATCGAGTGCATTCTCACAGAAATTCAAGAGGACAACAAAATGTTTCCAGAGAAACGGTGCAAATTTCAAAACTCGACAGAAACTGTCTTGTAATTCATCACTGAGACTACCGAATTGATTGAACAACAGAGATAGAGGTTGCAGTAGATCTACATTAGTCAGACTCGGTAACAACGTGTCGACAGACGGTTTCACAAACAGAGGAATTCTGGACATTATACATTATACTATCAAGCATTATGATACAGTTAAACAGAGATTAATACCATCTTTAACTAATAATATTTTAAAAATAAAGTCTCATGTGGATGTTTAATTCAAGATACCTATATTGCACTGTTCTTGAACTTTGTAGATGCTGCGTTACCATTTGAATATTATTGCACTATTATTTTCAGGTTTTAAATAATTCAAACATTTACTTTCTTTTGCATATTTGTTTGGGAATAGTTTAGACATTTTGAAATCATGCTGACATAAGTATTGATCGCATGTTTATTATATTAGGTTGTTTAAAAAATAATGTCGTTTTTTTAATGGTCCTGATTTTTGATCATGTTTGGAAATAAATCTTTATCATTTATTTATGGTTTATACATAATTTTAAAGCTTATGAAAACTCTATATTTCTATGATACTTTGTTTAAATATTAACTTTAAAATAACGTGTTTATTTCAATAGTTGTCAATATGCAAAAAGCGCAATTACGAGCAAGTTTTTTATATGAATTCAAACTTGACCACAAAGCATCGGAGGCCGTCCGTAATATCAACGGTGCATTTGGCGATGGAACCACAAACGAACGTCTGTTAAAACCTTGATTCAAAAAATTACAAGGAGTTGAGACCATCAAAGATGATGATGGCCGTGGACGGAAACCTGCTATTGAAAATGAAAATTTGAAGGCTCTAGTAGAAGCAAATCCACACACAACAGTTCGAGAGCTTGCGGAGGAACTAGGTGTCACGATAGGAACAATTTCAAACCAACTGCGTGACATTGGGAAGTCGCAAAAACTGGATAAATAGATTCCATACGAATTAAATGACAGTCAAAAAATGCGTCGTTTGAGGCATCGTATTCTCTTCTTCTGCGGAACAAGAACGATCCGTTTCTGGACCGAATTGTAACGTGTGATTAAAAGTGGATTGTCTTCGACAATCTGAGACGTTAATCCCAATGGTTGGACCACGATCAAGCTCCGCAACCCTTTCCGAGGCCGAAATTGTACCAATAAAAGATGATGGTGACTGTTTGGTGGTCTGCAGCTGGTGTTATTCATCATAGATTCCTAAATCCAGGAGAAACAATTACGGCAGAGAGATACTGTCAGGAAATTGTCAAAGTGAACCAGAAACTCCAACAACAATAACCAACATTAGTCAATAGGAAGGGGCCTATTCTTCCCTACCACAACGCTCGGCCATACATCGCACGTCTGACAATGCAACTGTTAAACGAACTTGGCTACGAAACTTTGAGTCATCCACCATACTCACCTGACCTCTCGCCTATTGATTATCACTTTTTCAAACATCTTGACATTTTCCTCCAGGAGAAAAACTTCAAAAATCAAGGGGATGCTAAAACTGCCTTTAACGATTTCATCGCCTCCATAAAGCCAGACTTTTATGCAACCAGAATAAATAAACTTGTGCAACGTTGGCAAAAGTGTATTGATGCTAACGGTTTCTATGTCGATTAATAAAGTTGATTCTACGCTGAGATATTTGTCCTTAAAGATTAAGGTTAAAAAACGACATTATTTTTAAGCAACCTAATATAAACAATAGTTTAAGAAAATTAATTTATAATAGAAGTTATAAAATTATGATTAAATAAGAAAGCAGATTGGGATTCATATCATGTACATTTATTAACTCGTTTTACACTGGTCACGGGGGCAAAATTATCGACTAGTTAAGAGTAGCATTTTTTAATGTTTCGGTGCTGTTCAACTGTGAGATCTGTCTGTTTCGAGTAGCTTGGTGTCGATTGCTGATTCGGATAACATAAACCAATGGGAAAATTAGGGAAGAGTGCGCTGCCCCGGGTCCAGAAAATCAACATTTTTTAATATCTCATGAAAAAGATAATCAATAAACTATAGAAACCGTTTTTGGTTAGTTGTTTTTAAAATGACTGAATGGGTATATTGTGAATGGCGAGTAAGTAATGTTTTAGTGTTCTTCTATAATGATATATTATTGTTATTGCGTACTTGTTGTTGTCTTCTTGTTGTTTTTTATGCTTCGAAGATTTAACAGATTCTGGTGGCGGTTGTTGAGTCTCATCAATGAACGGTTCAGAAAAGATCACTGAGAAAAATCGAATCGGAAATAAAATTGATAAATACCAAGAAAACGTGTCACCTTGGTTTGAAGATTCTTTATTACGCGGTTTCTGGTCTCTATCAAGTTGATTCCGACCGAACACAGTGTTATGTCCGACAATTGCTCTGATAATCTGATCATCTTCGTCTTGTGAATGGATCTCTTCATTCGATTCGAAATCTGTCTCTTCATCGAGATCACTGACTCCGAATCCTCTAGGATTACCGTCTTCATCAAGCTCGCTGTTGACTGAGTTTTCGTTATAATTGTCTTCATCACTACTAGTGGAATACTGATCATCCCATAATAAGTTATCACTTTCCGAAAAATTTAATTCTCCTGGTTACACAAAAATGTTAAATAATAATGTTTTTATCGATTTTGTATAACCTTCACTAAGATCTTCATCATTGTTCGTGTCATCTGTATCCTGTCGAGCTCTCACTAATCTCTTTGAAAGGGCCATTCGTTTTTTCTTCGGTTTTGTTATTGATTGTTGTGGTTGTGGTTGAGAAACAATCGTATTAATCGTGTCGATTTCTTCATTAATCGTTTCCCTTTCTTCACAGCATTCGTACCGTCGAAACATAAGAGAAATTTCAATATTAGCCCCTCGTAACTCATCGCGAATTCTCACAAGACATTGATTGAAAACGTGACCGTATAAATTTAACACAAACGAATGTGCTAAATCAAATTTCTGATAAATCGATTTCAACTGATCATCGTCAGAATCTTGTGTGAAGTTCTGTCTAATGATTTCCAAACACGAATTGGCGATGAATAACACTTGAGTAACGATTTTCACATTTAAACTAGATGGTCGAACACCATTGTCGGGAGACGAGGCACTCGACACGAGTTTCCGATCGAATCCGAGTACAAAACTCAGAATATTCAGGACGTCATCACACATACCAGCCAACTGTTTCATGTCGTAGCTAAACACATAAAGATTAAATAGAAAAAAAACTATGGGAATTTGGTATTACTGATTCATTTCGTTTGGTGTCGTAAATAGATGCCACACATTCAAATATTTAATGATGCACGATTTCACTCGGATTATTCTTAACAATTTTATTATTTTCTTAACCAGTACACTCAATTACTGACTTCAAACCACTCTTAGAAACATTCGAGCCTGACTTCTTCATCAAGGACTCTCGATCAAGAACGCTTCTCAATCGTTTTACGTTTCTCTCGAATAAAATTAATAAATTTTCTTTTGCTTGACAAAAGGAATTTGAACACAACTGAGCTTTCAAATAATAATAGGCTGCATTGAGTCCGTAATAACTCAATGTGTCGAGTGTAGCTAATTGGTTATAAGCATGTCCAAGTGACGGATTCAGAGACAATACAAAGTTATAGTAGCGAGTGGATAACACTCGCGCATTTGTACATTTGATATCATTTTCATAACGATCTGGCATTCATCAATAAATAGATTTAAGCACAATATCATTAAAAATAAATAATAAAAATAATGACTTAATATTGATTAATGAAATCAAAAGAATTACTAAATAGACATTATTAATAAATAAAAATAACTCAAATAATTGGATCAAAATCCCTTTTTTTGCAAAGGTTGAGAAACAGTATGGAACTGTGACCGAAATAATAAATAAATAATAACTGTTTCTCTTATAGTTTTGTAAAGTTGTTATAAAAGTACAACAAAAACCAGAGAGAAATCGAATATGAGAAAGAACTAAAGGAAAAAAGAGAAAAGGATGAAATCAAACAATGTTCTCAGGAGTTGATGAAAGATTAAACGAATACGGTTTGAAAAGGATGGAGTGCTCGAAAAAAACTTTGCAGAGAGGAAACTAAAATGGGAAATAGAATAAAACGAAAGAGAAACGACCCTCGTAAGGGCCACAATTACCCATTGTTTAAAAAATACGAAACATAATTTTTTTTAAAAAAAATATAAAATGAGATTAAAATAAAAGTTGTTTTTTATTTTTTCAAATATTTATTGATTTTTAAAAATTGAGACAAAAAAATAAATAACATTAAAATCGAAAAGTACAATCTATATACAAGAGATAAAATAAGACGATGAGTTTCAAGATAAAGATCCCATCATCAGGTCAATCTCCACATGTATTTTTATCTCAAAACGTCTTCTCGCATCGTCTTATGTTAATCCCTCAAAAAAATATTATATTAAAACGTTATTGAAATTAATCTAAAATTGTAATAATCTTATTTGAAATTATGAAAACTAATAAGAAAGAATTTCCAATAAGTTTTGATATAATTGATATATTTTAATTATAATACTTTGCAATAGTAATAGTTATTGTTGTCATTCAAATAATCAATTAATTTATTAAAGTTTTGTAATCTTTTTTCTTTCTAATAAAAAATTCCTAAGCCAATCAAAGTTTATTAATTTCGACGGTTTAACCGTCATCGTCAGAACAAATGATTTTTCAAACGAAATTTACTTATATAGTGCAGTTAGTGATTATGCAAGCAATACATAATCAGTACATCATTTAAAAAATTGAGTGCACATTAAAAAATTATTGGGAGAGAATGACATGTGAAGCGTTATATATAAGATCTTTGAATCCTAAAATTAACGTTCAAACTGCATTCTCTACAACTTTGTTCGGAGTTTTTAAATGATGTACTGATTACCTATTGATTACATAATCATTAACTGCACTATATAAGTAAATTTCGTTTGAAAAATCATTTGTTCTGACGATGACGGTTAAACTGTCGAAATTAATAAACTTTGATTGGCTTAAGAATTTTTTATTTGATAATTTGCCAATTTTATTTCAATTTTTCTTTCTATTCATTTTTTTATGAATTTCGTGACTTTTTTGCATTATTATTATTAAAATAAATTTAAACCTTACATTTTAACAGCGACAATTTTCAGTATATAATAATTAAATAATTATAAAATTCCAAATTTCCAAAAAAAACATTTTAGAAATGATTAAAAATTATTTTGTTTAATAATGTGGGATTACGTAGTTTTAAAGTAAGAATAAAAAGAAAAATAATTTATATATTTTCTCGGAGGCTTCTGTATTGTTTATTCGTGTCCAACTTCTGATTCTTCTAGTCATTTCATCACCCATTTCGGCGTCGCGTAGACAGTGGATAGATTAGGTTGTCCTAAAAGTTCCCGGTCAATAATGAAAATACATTTTTTTCAAATTTCTTTTTGGCATTATTTATTTGATATTGATATATATATATATCGATTTATTTAGAGCATTATATGGACGAGATTACAAATCTTGAAATCCGTGTGTTGCTCCGCCACTAATGGAAGAAAGGGTTGACAACACGAGATACTGCCAAGGCAATTTGCAAAGTTGAAGGTACACAAACGGTCGGAAAAAGTAGGGCAATTGATCAGTTAAAGCGTTTCAATAAAGACAACTTTGACTTGAATGACAGTCCTTATTCTGGACGACCAACAAAATTGGATAACGATGACTTGCAAGCAGAGTTGAACATGAAGCCTTCGTCAAGCACTCACGATTTGGCATTTAAGCTTGCAGTTGGCAAGTCAACCATAAATTGGCATTTGAAGCAGCTCAAGAAAGTGCGTCAAGATCCACACGAACTCACTAAGCACAGGTGATAAAAGAGTCCAAATTTTCCGACAAATGCTACAGAATCCATGAGATGACCGCTTTTGGAAACGAATTGTGACGTCGGACGAGAAGTGGGTCTACTAGGTCAACCACAAGCGATGGATTCCACCGTGTCAAGCAACGCTGTCAGTTCCAAAACGAGATCGATTTGGCTTGAAAATCATGTTGTTCGTCTGGTGGAACTTTGAGAAAGTCTTGCACTTTGAGTTGGTTCAGAAAGGCCAGGTCATCAATGCAGTGCTCTATTGTAAACAGATGGACCGTGTCTACGAGAAGCTCAAGAAGTACCCTGCCTTAATCAACCGAAAACGTGTACTGCTTCAGCAAGACAATACCAAGCCACATACCGCCAAGAAGACCGCGGACAGGTTCCAAGATTTGAATGGAATCGAAATCCTGCAGCATACTGCTTACAGCCCTGATTGCACTCCATCCGACTATGGCCTCTTCCGATCCATGCAACACTTCTTGAAAGGCCGCCGATTCAAAACATTCGATGAAGTTAAACAAGCATGTAAAAAGTTCTTCGATTTCAAGCAGCCGGAATGGTACTTTGACCCGATCCGAAGGCTTGCAGACCGTTGGCAGAAAGTAGTCGAAAACGATGGACTGTACTTTGAAGATTAATTGTTGTTTATTTAAAATAAATTCTTGCTCAAAAAAATGTACTTTTCATTCTTGACCGGGAACTTTTAGGACAACCTAATAAATCATATTACGATAAATGATTTGAGTAAATTCAATTTGTCAAATGGCACTTTTAATAATAAAAAACAATAAAGCCATTTTAATTTAAAACTTTTATTGGAAAACACGTTTCGCCACTGTAAGAAAGTAAATCGTTGTTGTCTTTATAGTCGGAAGACCATTACGCGACCATGTCTTACATCAGAACACTCGAATATGATTGGACAAATAACTTTACATGCTTAAACAAAGTTTGTGAAACTTGATTAACAGTGCTTCGCTAATTATCCTTTCATAGTTGCAGTCAAAATTACTAATCGAAACCCGAAAATCACTCTCATTTACTCTCCTTTGAGTTCCATGACAGCTCTTAATGTGATCTAAAATAGAGCTTGTCTACTTGATTGGGTATGTTTCGCAAATCTAGTACGGAGGTGACGATCTGTCTCTCCAATGTACAAGGCTTCGCACTGGTGACATTTATATTGGTAAACTAAATTTGCTTCCATACCCAATTGTGTTTTTGATTTATTGGGAAAGTAATTAGAGATTTTGTTAGTGAGAAAAACCAATTTAATTTTAGCGCTTCTGGAGACCATTTTTCAAAAACTCTTAAAATCCTTTGCTCCTTTAGAGTAATTCTACCGTATTACTGAAGCACTGTTAATTAAGTTTCATAAACATTGTTTAAACGTGCAAAGTGATTTGTCCATTCATATTAGAGTATTCTGGTGTAAGGCATGGTGACGTAATGGTCTTCCGACTATAAATACAACACAGAAGTGGCGAAACGTGTTTTCAAATATAAATTTTAAATTAAAATGTTTTTATATGATAAGTGATTGAGTTTATTGCAATCAAATCGAGAAAAATGGTCATAAAAATATTCTATAAACTTCACAATTTTCAACATTGGCATTGAAAAATTAAAAGACCTCAATCTTCAGACAATTAAATGGTCAAGTGAAACACTAAACCAAAATCAAAATAGATAAACCTACAGAGATCACCAATATAAAGCAAACTGTGTTGAATACAACTGAAAGCCCACGATTTCAACTCGGGAGATATATCTTTATCTTTTTCTTCGTCGCCATCATTCAAAACAAATTGGCTGAAGTGCGGACACATCACTTTTGTTAATCCAAACTCTGTTTGGAGTCGTATGATCAATTTCTGATAATAGCCGATTGCTCCGAGAATGTGCCGCTGGAACGCCACAAGCAACAGCGGTTCACAATTGATCAAGCTCGGTTTATTCTATTGATAAACGACAAGTTGATGTACGAATATTTCAAAGGATACTAAGATTAATTAAAAGAAGCGCAAAATGTTTAAAACTTTTTGAATTCAAATTTAAAGTAAATTAAATACAAGATTAACTTAATTGTTTGTTTTTAATGACATGTTACCAAAAATATTCAAAAATTGAAGTATAATATTTTTCGTTTACTTAAAACATTTTATCAACTATATAGAGCATTAATTTGATAATAATGAACTTTATCGAATTAATGCACCCTAAAAAAGTTCAATTAAGAAAATATTTGTTGTGCTTTAACCATTTTAACAATGTTTCTTTTTGGTGTGATTTTCATTGACGAATTAAATTTTCATTGACTTAGGCTCGAAATGATCGAATACAAAGTTCAAGTAAAGAGATATTGGTAATTGTAAGAGTTCCTACTCTTAGTCTCACAATCAATGAAAATAGATATTGAAAACTATATCAAAAAAATTTTTAATTTATTAGTTTGATCAAATTTTCACATTATCATTTATTAAAAAGCATGGAAGGAAAAAACCAAAATATTTCTATTTAATTTAATACATTTGAAACATTTGTGGATAATCGAAAAATGTTTTTTTGCAAAATAATTTTCTTTGATTTACTAATTTGATCAAATTTTTACATAATCATTTATTGTCATCGAAAATGAGTAAGTGTACAAAATTTGAAGAAAATTGATTGAGTAAAATGGCTTCAAAAACAGGTTTCTAAATTCCATGGATATATATTTTTTTAGAAAGAAATATAATAAAAAGAATGGAAAAAATCAAATGTAACCATCAATTCTACATAAAATTAATGTGACTATTACTTATTGTTATTTTTAATTTTTCGTGTAGTATTATAATTTATAAGTATATTGTTTCAATTAATATTGTTTAGGAACTCCAATTTGGCCGTTTTGTCCCAATTCTGAGACCTTAAAAACTGTATTTACTCAAATTTTTACATTATCATGTATTATCATCGAAAATGAGTAATTTTGCAAAGTATATAAATATATATAAAGCAAGCTAATATAAAGAATGGAAAAAACTGCACATTTTAAATAAATACTTTTAATTCTTAATTTGAAAATGTTTAACAAAGAAGTAAAGTATTTTTTTCAATTGCCTTAAATTATTCCAATTTTTGTTGTAAAAAATCGCCGTGTGACATTTGTAGAACAGATTGGTATTTTACCAAATTTTATTTCTCTAAAATTGTAATTAATTGTAATTTTAATTAAATTTTTTTAATATTTTTCGTTCGATTAAATAAGCAAAAAAAATTTTAAATGAATAATTTTAATTTTTTCTCGTAAATCCGAATGGGTTCATAAAAAATTAATAACAAAGTCGTATATTTTATTATCTAGCTGAAGATTGATTATTCGTTATGTGTTGTGTAACTCGATAGGAATCCCTGCCCTTTCCCTCTAACGTTTCGTAACGTAAACGTGAACTCCTTCTTAGTCCGTTACGTAATTTTTGAATGCTCCAAATAACAATTCTCCACATCAATTTCAATATCCATCTCCGAATAATTAGAAACTGTAATACTATTTATCTGTTTTTTATTGTTTCGACTTATCTATAATACAACTTTGTAATTAACATAACGTTATTTAATTTGAAATCATATTTTCACTCATAACCAATAACATTAAATGACATATTTCGATATTCTTTGTCTCCACTACAATATCCACCACTGTGAGTACCAATCATAATTAAAGTGAATTAATTATAATTTTAATTCCCAATTTAATTTTAAATAAAAAATAATAATAAATTAAACTAAAATAAATTAAATCATTATAATTAAATGTAATTATAATTTATATTTTTTCAATTTCCTTAAACTATTCAAATTTGGTTGTAAATAATCGCCGTGTGAAATTTGTAGAACAGATCGATATTGTACCAAATTTTAATTATCTAAAATTGTACTGATTGATTTTATTTACATATTTTAAACATTTTCCGATCGATTAAATAAACAAAAAATCGCATATTTTAATGGAATACTTTTAATTCTTTCTTGAAAATCCGAATGGGTTCATAAAAAATCGATTTCCAAATCGTATCTTCGGCTTTCTGGCCGAATTCCAGTGGTTCCAAAAATATCAATCGATTTAAACACTCTTTCAATCTGTTTGTTTGTGTTCACAAAAATAAAACGAATTTTGCGACATCAACAACATCACTACTTGTATCGCATTGCTTGAATTTCACTCGATGATAAAATCTCTTCGGCGTTTTTTATTTGATAATAATGTACGACTTTTTTCAGAGTTTCTGCCACAACTCTTCGGTTTCAGATATTGAAAAATTCGATATCAATTGAAAGAAAATTTTACCTGATCAATGTTTTTTCTTTGACACTTGCATTCTGTCGAATTCTGATTTTTAATCCTTGAGATTTTTGATCCATCAAATTTACTTTTTTTTTGATTATTTAATTTTAAAATGTTGCGATTGTAAATATTAAAACAAAGGTTACGAATAATATACATGAGTTTTAATTAATTTGTAAATATCGAAAAACTTATACAACGTTTTCAAATCATTAGTATCCTTTTTAATGTTAGGGAATGTAAATGTTTACTACTTAAAATTTTTTTTTTATTTTCAATTGAATTTTTCTTAAATTTTATTTTATGGATTAGCAAATTTTATTTTGATTTAAAGCAAATTTGTCATTAAACGTGTCGGGTATATTCAGAACGAATGTACTCGTTACAAGGAATATTAATGAAAGTTGTGTTTTCAAATATTTATTATTAATTTAAAGTTGACCTTTATTGCCATAACTAAAGATTTATTTTCTCTTCTTGTTAATTGAAAATAGTAAAGCGTCAGAAATATTCATTAAAAATATTTATAAAAAAGAACAGACTACCAAATGAATATTTAAACTAAATAATCTCATTTTCTAACTTTCGCCTCCTCATCGTTTTTTGAATGAATACATTGTTTTAGTTATTCAATTCGTTGAGGCTTTAATTTATTACCAATTTTTAACACTTAATTGTGAGAAGTTAGAAACGTTACAATCTGTCATTGTCCTTTGTATCTCATTTCCTCTTTCCCCGATTTGTATCGATCAACCTTCAATGACATTTCCTCCTCCAATTTGAAAACTTGTCGACTCCATTTTGATAATCTTGTATTTGCAATCGTTTAAGAGTCACACTTGTATTTTCTTCTGTCGCTATTCTTAATCGGTAATGATCGATTATCTTAAACATCCAGTATGCCCCCAATTTATATCCGGGAACACGTCAATTGGTCGGATATTTTTATCGTTGATTTTTGGTAGTGACAACAATTAGTCAGGGATTTTTTAATTTATTTTTTTTTCATTTTAATTGTTGTGTAGTAATATTACTGTTTTATAATAAATTGTTGAATTAGTTAATGTTTATTTTAATTTCTAAAATATCTGTCTTCTATTTATTTTATTAATTGTTATTANTAATTATTAATTAATTTATTAAATACATATTTATATATTGTACCAAAAAAAATTTGTACACTTCGGCGATCATATATCTTGCTGACCAGTTATCGACAATAACAAATTGTCATTTTGAATAAATTGCCGATCTTAGATCCTCCGACTAATTGTCACACCAACCAAAACTCTTTTAGATTTTTTAGAAAAAATATTGCTTAAAAATAATGTTACAGCAACTAAATAAATAATTTAATATAATTATTTCCAAAAAGAGTCTTTTTTTACCATGGTATATACATTTTTATGGAAATTTAATTGATATTCCATATATTGTCAAAAGAAAATAGTATTTTTGTACGCTTTGAATATCATATATCTTGCCAAAAAATTCCAAAAATATCTCACATATTGTCGCCCCGACAAAAAGTACCGACGAATTGTGTCCGGACCAATTTACCACGACCAATTGACGTGGATCCATGGGAGTCCCCAAGGGGGGGGCAGTTGCCCCCCTGGAAACTTGAATAATTTATCATTTTAATTGTACTATGTCGATATCCCATAGTCTCAGAAAAAGTTATTTTAGTCTCAAATCTAAGTAAAAGGCTTTTAGTTAATTTTTTTTAATAATAATATTTTGAAATTAGGTGGCAAAACGGAAGTCGAGCCTTAAATATTATTAGAATTTCTAATTTAGAAAATTGAAATTGTAAACACTTTATTCATGAATCATGATTTATATAAAATTACTTTGGTAAAATTTTTTAAACGTATTATTCCTCTCCTTTTAGAATGGATATAAGAAAATATTTATCCTGTGACAGTGGCGTAGCAACTGTTATTGGCGCCCGGGGCGGTCCTAAGATTTGTCGCCCCTAACCCTAACCCATTATTCGGAACCCTTAATTACTGTTTTTACTAAAAATTAAATAGTCACAAAATATTTACTTTAATTTCCTATTTTTCTAGCAATACTCTTATTCTCATACTAAAAATTACCAAGTAAATAAGTCATTTCAAAATTTACAATTTTATTTACAATTTACAAGCGAACTTTTCGCACTTTCATTTCTGCAAATTTATTGATAACAGTATCAAAATTCAGTTCAGCAGCAAGCTCTCTCTCAATGGATAGAACTGCCAAGTCTGTAAGTCTTGATTGGCTCATTGTAGATCGGAGATAGTTCTTAATGAGCTTTAATTTGGAAAACGAGCGTTCGCAGCTGGCAACGCTAATAGCCCTGGTAAGAAAGATGCGCAGCAAAATCACAATATTAGGGATGGAGTCTCTAAGGTGATATCTCTGTATGAAGCTCAAAAATTCTAAAGGTCCGTCGATTCTGTTATTTCTTGAAGCTCGGACAAAATACTGCAGTCTTCTTCTTTCGGCTAAGAATTCCTTTTTCTCCACCTCGTCTTCTATTTCACCAAGTTGGCAATCGTAATTATCATCAAAGAGATTCGATGGTGCAATAACAGCATATCTGTTTGCAAGATCATGAACTTGTTGAAATCTTGAATATATTTCGTCTATCAACCTGTCTATGACAGACAGCATTTCCCGTCTCAACTCAGCATCAAATATCATCGCTACATCAGTCGATCCCTCGCCATCCATTCTTTTCTTTTTGCGAATATGACGCTCCATACTTATCCCCATTCCAAAGAGCTTTTGGGATTCGTCCATTGCACTGTCCACCATCCTTTCTCTATTCTCAAAAATGCAATCTTTCAGTGATATGAGTTTGACAGAACTTTGATGCAGATTGAGCCCTTTTGTTTGAAGATACTTCTGGGCATCATTGATCTCTGGTAGAATGGAATTCCAAAGGTTCAAAAGCGATAGAAACGGAAATGACAGTACTGATGATAGGATTAAAGATGCATCAGATCTTGTCATTAAATTTTCTCCTTCTTTGGTGAGCTTCTCCAGAGCAATCACGACTTATGATAATTTTTTCACCAACACATTTGCAGCATCAGCTCTAGTGCTCCATCTGGTTTCTGCAACTCGCTTGATACTTAGACCAGTCTTAAAAGATCGTATTAAAATATTGTTTATGTATTTTTTCGTTTTTAATGAGGTAAAACAAATTTGTTTGTTTTTTTAAATTCTGTTTTTTATTATTTAGTAAATAATTATTTTTTATCAAAATAATTTGACGTTTTCTTGGGAAATTAGAGACCACGACAAAAATTTCGCATTTGCGAAAAAAACGAGTCCTTTTAAACGACGAATTGGTTTTACCGCATTAAATAAGAATAAATACAATGCAATATCCAAATTTTTTTTAACAAAATCGATTTTTTAAATTTTCAAATTTTCAATTTGACTTCATAAAAAAAGTCAAATTTATTTGCTAAAAAAGTAATTATTTAATAAAATATCAAAAATTTAAAATTAAAAAAAGTGACGATTTTGTTTTACGGTAAGTATTGCTTACGTATTTTTTT
>MQRK01227479.1:11208-31986 GCA_001938485.1 Girardia tigrina
TACTATTTTTAGTTATCATTTAGGAATTCAAATCGTTCGATTGATTTCGAATAACAGAAATGATAATAAAACCAAAATAAAACTTTTTAAACCTAATTTTAATACTTCTACACTTAATTGTCACTTGATTTTCACAATATTTGTTCAATTTATTAATTTTTTCCGTACATCATTAACAAGGATTATTTTCCCGTATAAGACATAAGCTATTTAATTATAGCATATACGGTTTATGTAGAGCCGTAAATGTTTTAAAATATTGTATTGTCATCGGAAGCAAGCCTGTATAAAACTTCATTCATGAAAATAAACGAAAAGATTGCTATTTAATACAGTGTATAAATTTGTAGATAACCGTAAGTGGTTTTGTGCAAAAAAAATTAGAAAAAATTATTTTTTTTCAAAATTTTTTTTACCAAATTGTATTGTCATCGGAAGCAAGCCTGTATAAAAAAATCAGCTGAATTGGATGACTGAAAGTGGTCGAAAAATCAATCGCAAGATTTGTTCCAGACAGACAGACAAGAAACTAAGCTAAGAAAAACGTAGTAAAAACATATTAATCAAGAACGATACTTCCCGCAGATTGTCCTACTGAAAATGAGTCTGTATGTGTGGTTAAAAAATGTTTTCAGGCAAAATGTGATGTTACTAATACTGATTATAAAGATTTGTATGATCACAAAGAAATGTACTAAAAGAATAACAAACTAATGTCGAAATTTAAAAACTATTTATAGTTATTATACGTAATGATTACAAATTACTAAACCTTACCATATAGAGGCGATTTCCCCTTACAAAATGGATAAAACAAAAAATTTTTCCAATCTATTAAATCCATGAAGCTATGCTCAAATAAAAAATGACTGAGATCTTTGTCTTTCTGATTAAATGGAAGTGTTATGACATCGCAAGGTGTTTCCCATTCGTAAAGTTCTTCTTGACTAGAGCAAAGGAAGTTGAGCAAACAAATATTTATTCCATGATATACATTACAGCTGAAATTACTTTTAATTTCGCAAATATAAAACCATAATCACCTGTTTGCAAAATACAAATCTGAAAATCGAATATTTTGCGTTTCTTGAAATAAGAGTATCCATGGTCTGGAAGGCGGAGGTGCTGTCAGCAAAGCTTTATGGATTAGAACAACATTTTTAAATTTTTCATCTTTTGAAAGTTTCATTGATAAAAGTTGCTTTCCTGACTTCGTAAATGGCTGTAATTTCTTATCACTAATGGAAATCTTTTCAGAAACTCCAACAATTGAAAGTTGATTATCCTTTTTATCCACATTTACAACCATGGATGGCTTTGAACTAAAGATAAATAATATTTTCGTCTTTATTGATTCATTTAATCAAACTAAATACAATACACAAGGGCTAAAAAATAATAATAATTAATTTATATTTTCATGAAAATCAGATAAAGATTAATTTTGTCAGAGCTTCATGCTTGTGCAACATAGAAAAAATCATTTTCTTTTCAATGATATTTCTCATTTGATTTTTAATCTTTGTAATTTCTATTGATAAGTTTCAATCGGGATGAAAGTTTTTAATAAAAACAAAATATATCCATTAAAACAATTTAAATAGAGACAATATATTTTGATTGATTAACCTTCATCTTCAGATCACTGATTACTAATTTATACAAAAGCTGTATACAAAATCGAGTTTATATTTTAGCATTTATATGCAGGTAAATTAAATCAATAATCAGTGACCCGAAGATGACGGTTGATACGTTGATTTTTGTATTCCAAATTCCTTATACATTTATCTCTCAAAAGAATTCATATGTAATTAATTTTACTTGAGGTTATCAGTATAAATCGACTGTCATTTGGTTATAAGTTCCTTTCATTACCCTAAAAACGCTTTTGAAGGTACTACATTTAAAGAAGGTTGTAGCTTAATAAATATTTTTGGATGCTAAACTTTTTTCTTTAACTATACAAGCTAGTATTCGTTACTTCTTGAAGAATAAAAATTAATTTCTGAACAATAAAAAGTATTAAATCAACAATTCAATAAGTATAAATCTTTAATCAATGTCGAGTAAAATCGTTATACTTATAAATTGCGATATAGCTGGATGGAGCGGAAAATCAAATGATTGACCGAACATTTGACCAGTTTGGGAAAGATAATATAAGTAAATTAAATTATTAGCTAAAATAAAAATTAATAATGTTAAATAATTAAATAACTTTAAGAAATTAAATAAATAAATTAAGTAATTAAAAAAATTTAAAAGAAAATTAAAAATTAAATAATGAAGTAATTTAATCAATATCTATTCGTTTAATGATTCAATTTTAAGTTCGGTAAGTAAAATGAAAGCTCCAATTCCTAAATATTTAAGCTTTTCTAAAGTTAAAAATAAAACAAAATCAAAAGTTCTTAAAAATATATTATCCACTGGATGCAATCGAATAATGTTTATATACATAAACTTTGCGTTATATTAGGTAGATTTCATACTGCTGGTTGAAGCCCAATAAGAAGATCCATGCCTCACACATGCACACGTTTTCATATACTGTCATGTCATGCAACACACATGCAATAATATAAAACAACTGAACAGCCTGTTGAGTAATGTTCTTGAACAGTCATTACTGCTTCGTTTGAATTGTGAGGCTAAAATAAGAATTCAAACTGAAAAAAAGTTTAGTTTCAATAATATTCTGTTATTTTTATTATACTGAAATGATCATATTATACAGTTTAATAATATACATAATACCTTTGTAAAGAAACGAAGTAACTTTCAAATTTACTTCTTCAAGAGTTATATATAATAATTGATATAATAATTATGAAATAATAATTGATTATTTCATTTAAAAAAATTTTAGGTTATTTTTGTAGAGAAAATTTTTAAACAACTTTTAAATTTGATTATCTTTTTTGTTTTTATTGAATAAAAGTTTTTACATATGTTCTAGTTTTTCCAGAACATACGGCTACCCCCATGTAACAGTCACAATTCAAGGGTTGAAAAATTTAGCTAACGTCTCGATGTAAGGTATTGGAATCTGAAGTAAAAATACCGAGAATCATCAATGATGCTGAAAATTTGTTATGCATGACCGAAAGTACCTTATAAGGGCTTTTACACAACCACTAATCATTTTTAGGTTCCCCTTCATGTCTTGAACAAAGTTCTTCATCAAAGCTAGATCATCCCTGAATCTTCAGGATGTTTGGGCCTGTTCAGAAGGCTCTTGGCTCTCTTCAAGCGGATTACTATGGTTTTTTCTTATATGAACTATTCTCTCCGCATTACCTGTGATTTATAAAGGAGATACTCATGAAACACATGTCGGATTGTAGAATCATCAATCTAAAACTCTCTATACAATATCAGCATCAAATTCCCAGGGTTCACTTCGATAGCAGCATAGACTCAGTCTATAAAATATGGTGTTCTGATACTGTCATAATGTTGATAATGTAATTTCCTTTTGGAAACTTCCATCACATCACTTTTTGCAGCTCTCATTTCTCTCCAATATTTGAATAAAAAATATTGGGTGCTTTAAAAAATGCTGCAGTTTCTAAATCGGTGTGTCCTACAACCAAAGAGACAATAACATCCTGCCTCTTCATTTCTAGCATAAGAGTAGATTCTGGCATGTCTACCTGCAACAGAAAAAAACTATGTTACTATAACACACAGGAAAGTTGAACTCCTATATGGTTTGTTCTAAAATAGCTGAAGCATCTTGTAAATTGCAGCATAAATCGACACTCGTTACTTTATTTTATATTTTTTTATTTAGTTCAATTTATATTAACATTAAAATTATGGATAAAAATAACTAACTCAAAACTAATCATATTCCCAATTTGAAAGGATTTAGTATATGTTGGTTTCTGAAATAAAAATTGTATTTAATTATCAATTAATCAAAAAATAAATTTCATTTTTGTTATATACAGGATGTGTCAAGAATATGGTCAAAAACTGTTTTTCATAAAACATTGTTTACTTTAGTCAATATACAGAGATACAAACATATGATATTTTATCTCATTTAAAGGATCTTTGTAGAAAATTTTCATTCTATACAAATGCCTTAGATCTTCGATAACTTGATTGATCCTTGTTCTAAAGCGTAAGCAGAATGTTTTCAGCAGATCACGATTTATGGCCATGAACTCTATTTCGGTAATGGTCAGGAGTGAGTTGACTTTAGGGTTCCAATACCGTTCAAGTTAAGCTTCATCAGCATCAACTCGGGAATAATCAGAATCATTTTGAAATCAGTCAGGATCATTTGGAAAACAGTTTTAAACATTTTGAAAACAGTCAAAATCATTTCATAATTTATCAAGAACATTTCGGTAATTAAAAATTGCGGATGAATTGGACAAAGATTGCACAGTTTCCTGTGTTATTTTTTATAAACATTCAGTGCGAAAGATTTCATCTAATAGTCTGTGAAATTACAAATAGGGAATGTATTAATGACATGATAGTTTCTCCATGTCATCTTTATGAAGTCTTATTTTTACTATTATCACCATTAAGTAAGGTTACAAATTAAAATAACATTAACACTTATTTCGTTGACAATTTCTACGAAGTCTCTGTTTGAGTATAAAAAAGACTCGATTAACATATTCATAATAAAAATAACTGAAATTAAAATATAGAAAATATTAACGAAAAAATATATTTAATTATACGTTAAATAAGTTTTTACCGATTTATGATTTGTTATACTTAATTGTCTGGGTGTCTGATGTTAATAATTTTCCATGTACTCATGCAATAATTGTACTTTGTAATTGCGCTCAATCAATTAAAATAAATAATTTCAACGATGTAAATTTATTCACATTACTATTGTTGATCTTTTATTTACTACAATGAAGACATATTGTTGGGAATTACAATTAAATCTCGTTCCTATCTTTATTATATTAAACTACTAATCTGACTCCCAATCAACCAAAAGGTTTCTTCCAACAATAATATATGAACCTTTTAATAATAATTTATTCTGCAAACAACAATTAAAGTACAAATTTAAATTCAACTCTATCAATACGCTAAAATCCAAAGATCACACTTCGATCAAACAGTTGCAACAATTTCTTAGTTCGAGCGATGCTAGAATGATTTATTTTAAAACTTAACTTCTCCTTTATAGGATACTAATACTTTCTTAATATTACAATTTATTTAAAACTTAACTTCTCCTTTACAAGATACTAGATTATTTCTTTAGTAAAAAAAAAGATATTAACAAAATCTAATTTACCGCACATTCAAATTTAATTCTTCTTTTGAGTAGTAAAATGTGTGAATTGTAACTGAAATAACTATTGCTTGTATACTAGGTTTTTCTAACCTTGAAAATTGAATAACTAAAACAAATCTCAAATTATTTACAAATATTTATAAATTTTATAAAAATAACTATTATAATAATCAAAAAAATATTAATTTTAACTAGAGTATTATTTTTAATTTTTTATTAAATTTTAAAATTTAATTTATATTTTTCGGAACCCCAACAATATTTACTTTCAACAGAAGACATCCGGAAGACAAGATTTCGATATACTAAGAAAAAGCTGGCAGTTAGACTAACAAATCGTGAGTGAGTGTGAGTGATGTACTTGTTACTGAGACAGAATGATATTTGACAATAAAAAGAATTTGGCAACAGTCCGTTAGGAAAGCAAAGCAACTCATAGTACTATGCAAAGCAATCACTGAAACTTATTACATCAGCTTCTATATAAGTTGAAGAATGCACACTAGAAGGTTAGAAGACAACGAACAGCAGATGGAAACCTTTACCTCCAACAAGACCATTCATCCACAATACAGCTGCGGTTACCACCAGAAGTTGCAAACACTGGTGCCAATCTTCTTCCACACCTTTCATACTCTCTCAACTTTGCAATATCTAATTTTTATTTGTTTTCAACTATAAAATCGACTTTGAAAAGAACGATTCTCAGCAATGCTGACGAGATTTTGCACGATGTCTATCTCTTGATCAAAGCAGAATCCCCTGATTTTTTTAAACTGACAGAACCAAGATACCAAATAGATAACAATTTAATTTGCGAGTGATGACACCTATTTACAATTTATTAGAGATGATGATGAATACGATTCTTTTTGTATTCTTATACACTTTGTAAGTCGGTATTAGTTTACAGTAGATAACATAAGTAAACAAACCAAAATAAAAACAAAAGTAATGCATCAGGCAAGGATCATTTACGGCAATAGAATGCTGGTAATAAAATCATCGTTTATCACTATTTAAAGTCTAAGGTTCTGCACAATAAAAAAGGTACCAGTGTTTTCAAAGATTTTTCAATGCATTTAAATAATTACATGTTAAGATTTTTCAGAACAAAATAATTTATCAGTTAAATATTCTTTTCGAGGATAAATAATAAATATAATTGCTGAATTCTTACAATAAAACTAGAACATTTGATCCAAGCGTCTCTTCGGTTTGCTTTAAAAATTAAATGATACTCCGCTCTAGGAATGTGAAAATATTTCTTTTCAAAAACCTTTTCAGCTTTGGACCATGATGCAACTTCAGAATTTGAAGAATTGGAAATTGTTGTAAGTAAAAATGATGGCTGAAACAAATAAAATTCATTTTAATAAAAGAAATCAAATTAAATCACATAAGTTGGTACATCAAACTGATCAGGAACTTCAAAAACATAAGGATCACTTTGTCCATTTCTATTCATATTACTCAGATCTTCTGTAAAATACCATTTGACATGTTTTTCTATTCCATCCACAGTTGACAACGTCAAACGTAAACTCCATTTAGAAAAGTCATCTAAAATAATGTTTATCAAAACATTTAACCACTAACATTTTTTAGAAAGAACAGTTCTTGAAAAAAAATCATTTTCAAGAAGACATAAAAGATTTGAGAACAATTGGTATGTTATTAAACATAAATTCAGTAATTCAATTAAAACTTACCTTTATTATTTGTGTTTATTAATTTAGTCGGTTTAACCGTTATAGTCAGGACAAATGATGAATATAATGAATTTCGAGCTTATGTAATAAATACGTAATCAATACATCATAACAACACTCGACATAGTGATGTTTGGACGCTATTATTAACTTTCAAAAATTTTATATATAACGCTCTCAAAATAAATAGCAAATTGAGTACACATAATTTTAACCCTTCAAATACTGCGGGGATATATAATAAGGTGGAACGAAAAGTATAGGCAAAAATGTTTTTTTCTAATTTTGATATCCAATAGCGTTAAAAAGTTGCGTGGTAGTGATGTATGACTACTATAAAAATTTCTTCAACATCGAAGGACATCCTAGGGCCTCCCAAAGATTTTGAAATTCAGCATAAAAAGCTGATTTCCACGCATTTTGTGAAATTATTTCATGCCAAATAAGTATGAAAGGGTATAAAGTTTTTTGCAAATAAGTTTTTAATTATATTAAATTTTAATTACAAAGCTCAACATTTGAATTGTTTTAATTTACTTTGAATAATTTTTTGACTGCAGTCCATTGATTGTTTTACTGGTGTTTGCAAATTAGCACTATTATAAAAAGTAAGACTAATTCACATATTATAAATGTATAGAATTTTAAAAATCTTATAAAATAGCCTATTTATCCTCCTAGTTTGCACGACAAATCGGTTATTTTAATTTTTATTATGCAGACGAGATTAACCCAATTATTATAAAAAATTAATCTAATTAAGAACAATATCACTGGAGTGAAGGATAAAAATATATTACCAAATTAACATCACACAAAACTTTAGTCAAACTGGTAATAATTTAACATCACTTCTTTAATAATATAATCAAAAGGGAATAATAGTTATCAAATGTTAGGAAAGACAATATAGGAATCGACACTTTCGGTAATATATCAAAACTAATGGAATACGGTTGAAATACAGGATTGAGTAAAATTAATAGTTTTGACTCCGCAAATGAAAAACTCCGCAAAAAAATTGGATTGTCGTCGAACCAAAAGTAGTAGAATATGTCGGATAAAGGAATTTAATGCAACGAAATAAAGTTTGGAAACGAATCCACGGTTATAGTTCAAGGTAAGTAATTATTTTTTAACATATTTAATTGAATAATCGAGTTTATCCATTATTTTATATATATATATATATAAAATAATATATATTTATATATATATATTATTATTATTTTATTATATATTATTATTTTATATTATATATATATATATATATATATATATATTATTACTAAGCCAAAAAGAATAATGGAAGAGGAAATATAACCCGGGCTTTCTTTTTCTTTCTTGACTTTCCTTCATTAATTTAATTTACTCTGCACATTGTCAGAACTACAAAGAAAATGATAAAAATAAAAAATAAAAATAAATTACACTTTTCATTTTGTAAACGACACACACAAACATCGGAGTCAACTACACAACGTCTATGAACGCACATAAAAAATAACACGCGTCAAAGATAAACCTCATAAACAAAGAAGAAAGACCAATCTCACACACCAATCAGACACGCAAAGATAATGCATTTTTGAAGATATAACAAATCTAATTAAACTTACTCTTTTATTCTCTTATTTTTGTTTAGACATTGCTTTTCTTGCATTTTCTCAATGTATGATTTATCAGACAATAATCAAAATTAATTATTCCATAAAAGGTAGGCCAGGACATACGAAAATATTTCAAAGCGTACTTAATGCATATTTATGCAATTTCTGGCATTTCTTCTAGGTAACAATTATCATGGCTGGAACAACAAAGAAGAAAAGAACATATAATCAATAAAATTCTATTTGTCCTGTCTGTGGAAGTCCATCAGAAATATATGAAAATTTTCTGGCGACATGAAATATTATTTGCATATTAGAAAAGAATTTAGAATCTCTAGAAATGGATTTGAACCAAGTATTAATGATATTATTGAATCAGTTACTAAGAAAGCAGAAACACTTTGGAACAAAGCATCTATCCCTAGAGTGACACATGAAAGATGCAAAGCAAAACTCAAATCTACCATACAAAGTTCATCAAATTACTAAAACAATTTCAAAGATAAATAGATTGCATCAGGTACAAGATTCAGTTACAGAACTTCATAGCTGAAAGTAAGTCTTTTTGATATTGCCTCCTGCAAATTGAAACATTTTCTGAGTGTCATTGTGCAAAGCTTTTAAAAGTTCCTTTTACAGAACAAACATTTCTACAAGACCAGAGAACAGACAGAAAGATATACATTCGAAGTGTAGATCAAGCTGAATCAAAGAAATTGGAAAAAAGTAAAGAAAGAAAATTTGCCCAAACATGTAGACAAAATGATTTTATAAACAGCAGTAGTTAAACTAGTACTTGTGGTTATAAACTGTCTCAGCATGATTCTGAGTCTGACAGTTATTCATCTAACCCATCTAAAAATTCTAGTGATGATGAAATGTGCCCAGTAATGAAATTTCATGGGAGAGACATTAAGAAAAAAGACAACCAGATTAGACCTTCCCACGTTAACAATAACTTCAGACAGGTACGGCGTGTCTGATAAGGCAGCTGCAGCAATTGAAACTGCTGTATTGAAAGACAGATATTGTGAATGAAAACGATCCGGAAATAGTCATTGATAGAAGCAAATTAAGACGTAAAAAAGGCAAAAAGATGAATTGATAAATAAAGAAAATGACCATGTTCTCTGTAGACTATACTTTGATGGAAAAAATGATAACGCAATGGTAAACACATTGAGAGGAACAACTTATCACCGAGAAAGGAAAATTGAAGAATACTACAGCCTCATTGTTGAGCCAGGTTCTCGTTTTTGGGTAATATTGTACCAACTGGTAAGACAGCAAAAGCCATTGAAGAGTCTTTTTTCAAATTTTTAAAAGACAGAGAAATTCAAGTTGATAATCTTGCAGCAGTTGAGTGTGACTTAATGGCTATCAATACAGGAAGACTTGGTTGCGTGATAACATTGCTGGAAAACAGGCTTCAGAGGCCATTGCAGTGGATTATATGTATGCTTCACATCAATGAACTGCCTTTTAGACATTTATTTTTACATCTTGATGGTCGTACATCAGGTCCTAAAGCCTTTTTCTGGTCCACTGGGTAAAGTATTGATGGATGCTGAGAAGTAAGATATCGTGCAGTTTTAGAAAATAGAAAGCGAACGCCCAATCATAAATTTTCTTGACATGATTGTAGTGATATACCTAAATGAGCTTACTGATACAGATTAAATTGATCACTAAACTCACTTTTTTTAATAATAATAATACAATCAAATAATAAAATTTAATCAACTCTAAACACAGATAAATAACATGATCACAAAGAGTTAAGACAGAGATAGTTAGAAGAACATATAATTTAGCTTACGAATGTTAAGGTCCGGAACACAATAAATATTAAAATCACGAAGTTCCAGTTCTCAGAATAAAATAACATAATTTATATTGACTATGCTAAATACACTAAACATTTAGGCCCGGTAGGCAGTTCAAATGCTTACAAATCGACTGCCCCAAATGTCAGTAAGATTTTTTAAAATCATATCGTAAAAATCAAAGTTATTAAAAAATTTTAAGAAAAATGACATTTTTGTATTTTAAGTAAGATTATCTTTTAAAATATAAAATACAGAATCATGCAATTTTAGGTCAATTTGTACTTAACGAATTGGTCGGTATAATGGTTAAAACTATAAACTAAGTTGATTAGCGATATAATTAGTGCTAACTTTGAAAAGAATGTAGAAAATCAATGAAGTTTATTTCCGCTTGTTATATACATTATTTTATGGATTACTTTTTTTAGTTTCAGTTTTTCCCAAAAATGTTCAACAATAATGTAAAAATAGTTTAAAAATAATGTTACCATAACTGGAAGCTATCGGACGAAAACTTAGAAACATTTCCTTAGTTTCTGAAATGTTATCAAAAGTCCAGTTGTTCTGCTTCTCACTTTTACTGGAAAGTCCATTTAAACTCTTCATGTCCCAATTTATCGTCCCTGGACCTTGATTTCTGTACATAATCTATTTTGGTTTTATTGAGAAATGAGTTGAAATAATAAAAATAAATTTTTACTTGAAAATTAAGATTTTTAATTTTTTTCTTTCTTGGAACGATATTTATTGTTGTAAACCATATTCTATCATGCGTCATAAGGATTGTATTTGTTGGACTTGATTATAAAAAATACAAATATAAAAATAAAAAAAAGTAATGAAATTAATTAATTAAAAGGAAAATTACAATTTTTAGCAATAAGTAACTTATTAGTTATGGCAATTTTGTAAACAATTTGTACTTAACTTAAAACCATAAAAATTGAAATATTTTTGTACCCGGGGATAATAAAGGAAATCAAGGGTTAAATATTAAATATTACGAGACTAAACTATTAACTGAAATTTTTATGAATAGGTAATTCATTGTACTATTTCAGTTATAAAAATTTTTGATTAACAATAAATTGATGCATATGAAATTCTTATTCAATTGTAATTTACTTTCACTTTTGTATTTACTATTGGGTTGTTGAATAAGTTCCCGCCGTTTTTTAAACATTTATTTTCAAAGAAATCAAAGAATTTTAACAACCAAAATAATGACTCAGTTAGTTATATATTTAATGAAATCATAAAATTTTAACAGCAAAAATAATAACACTTCAATCAATTATGTACTCTCCTTCATTGTTCACTACTTCTTCCCATATATCCACCAGTTTGTTGATTCTATTTCGCCAGAAATCCTTACGTCGATTCTCGAAGAAGTTGTTGAGCCAATTCTCAAGATGATCTTCGAAGCTAAGACCCCTCATTTCATTTGAAAGGCAGCGGAAGAGATTGTAATCCGTCGGAGCGAGGTATGGGAAATAGGGAGGATGTTGAAGGACCTCCCAACCGAGCTCTTGGAGTGCCATCTTGACAGTTTTTGCGGTGTGTGGTCGAGCATTGTCATGGAGGAGGATCACCTGGCCTTGTCAATCCAGTCTTTTTTGTTAAATTGCCTCATTGACTCGATTCTTTTCTACTGTCATGTTCTTTCCAAGCATTTCCCAGTGGATTAGACCTTCCCAATCCCACCATATGCAAATCATTGTCTTCATCGGGTGCAGGTCTTTCTTAATCCTGGGTTTAGGCTTCTCTCCAGGACTCAGTCACTCTTTCCTTTGCTTCATATTCACATAGAGACACCATTTCTCGTCTCCAGGGACGATTCTGTATAAGAAACGTTGCCTGTGGCCATGGGTTCCTTGGTATCGAGCGAGATTTTGAGCAGCTATGGAAAGCCGCTTATCCTTCTGTTTTTGGGTGAGTTCGTGTGGGACCCAAGCTCCAAGCTTTTGAGTGAAACCCATCGACTGAAGGTGGCATGAAATTGTCGCAAAATCACAGTTCAGATTTTCGGCCAATTCTCTGCATGTCTGGCGGTCATCTTCCTTCAAAAGATCCCCGAGTTGGTCCTCGTTCATCTCGACTGGTCTTCCGGAACGAGGAGCGTCGTTGAGGTCGAAATTATCGTGTTTGAACCTTGCAAACCAATCCCGAGCAGTTCTCTCAGCTATAGCGTCCTCTCCATACACGGCACAAATATCTCTGGTAGCTTTACTCGCTTTTTGACCTCGATTAAAGGCGAAAAGAAGGAGGTGTCGAAAATGTGATTTTTGGTCGACTTGACAATCCATTTGACGGTTCTAAAAAAAGACAAAAAAATAATATAGGCAAAAACAATTACTTTAATCTTGTAGAGCATAGCACGGGCTTTCTAATGGTATATAGCACTTCGCCAAACATCAAAAGTCTTTGTAGAACAAATAGTGTCATGTAATGGCGGGAACTTATTCAACAACCCAATATATTCCTTGTAAGAGAGTATTATTGTTAATTTTTTAATTTTCTAAAATATGAATTTTGGTTTTTTAAAATTTCAAATTAAAATCGAAATTAGAAAAATATTGAAAAATAAAATTAAAAAAAGAAAATAAAAAAATAAAAATTTGTTTAAATAAAAAAAATTAATATTTTGTAGTTTTTAATAAATTTTGAAAGTCTTAAGTTCTTTTTTATTTAGAATGGAAGTAAATTCTCAACCTAACACCTAATAAATAGTTTAGTTATTGTTATGATTTTGGGGAGCTCACAAACATTTTTGAATTTTAGTATTTAAAATCTCTCAAAAGAATTTTTAAAATATTTAAATAATTAACTTTAGAAATTAAAGCATTGAAATTTTAGTTGAAAATATTTTAAATTAAAGTCTAAAATGATAATTTTTTATTGAAATATTATTGTAAAAAATGAAAATTTTATAATAACAAAAATAAAAAAAAGTTTAAGTTTTTCTTAATAAAAATTTTATAATAGTAAATTGAAAAAGTTTAGTTAATGATTTTTTATATAAAAGAATTAAAAAGAAATTGTATAATTAAAAAATTTCCAATATTAATATTTTTAAAATAAAGATTTTTAAAATGAAAGAATTTGAGCGAAATTTTGATAATATTCAAAAATTAATTTTGAAGAATTTTTGAATTAAAATTTTTGAATTAAAATAAAAGAAAATTTAATGAAATTTATAAATGATAAAATGTTAATAAAAGTAATGTTGTAAAATTATTTTTGAAAATTCCCAAATTAAAGAAATAATAAATTAAGTATTCGTATTTATTTTTCATTATCTTTGTGTATAAATTGTTTGTGGAAAAGAAAAATTGTTCTTCGAAAATATATTTATTTTTTTATATTAATGTGATTTATAAAAGCGAACACTACAATGATTTTTTTTAATTTGTGTTTAAATATTGAAATAATTGTTAATTATTTTTCTTTTGTTGTATAACATAATTTATTTCAATGATATTATAACCGTTTTACTTTATCTTTTAAAGGAACTAATTGCCTAGAATGTTATTAAGCTAATACATTTGAATATTTGATGATTAAAATAATCTTAATTCAAAGCTTACCTCACAGATATGTCATCATCTGATTCCACGAGAATCTCTTCTGGCTATAATACAAGTTATTAACTAAATAATAACAATATATATGTGAAAATATACATTTTTTGATAATTCATTATCTTGCCAAACAAGAGTGTCCAATAATTTCACTTGTTCTCCTTGAGAATGCATTCCTATTGCAGGATACAGGTCTGTATCACTATTTATAAAGACTTTTTCGATTTCTCTTCCATTTTTATACCAAGTTATGGATCTTTTGATATTCGATGAGTCCTCGTTGCTTGATAAAAACTCAATAACAACTTCGATTTTGTTGCCAGTTTCTGAAAAATTTTCTAGGTATTTCACCGCTGCACCATTGCTCAGATAAATTCTAAAAAAACAAAATATCCATGCAACTTTTATATTGTGTTAATTTATAAATTAATAATTATTAATTGATTAGAGCATTAAACAAATTTTGAGCAAGTAAAGGTTTCCCATCTTATTAACATATGATATGCTTTTATTCGAAAATATATTTATGAATAATTTTATTAGAACATGATTTTATCAAGATCAGAAAGACATTAGTGATCTGAAGGTCATTTAAAATAAGTTTAAATGATATTTCGATTTATGATATTTTATAATAATTATTTTATAATATTTCCTTAGATTAAAATAATAATAATTCATGCTATCTTTATCTAGATCAGCGTTGTCCTGGCGCGTGAGTCCATTTTGTGCAGTTCGCTTCAAGATATTTATTAATCATTATGTAAAGTTCAAGAACTCAACAATAAAACAAATAATTTGTTACACAAATTATGATATTTTTCTTTTACTTATATTAGGTTGTGAAGTATGAAATTTGTAGGAATGATTAAAATAAATGTAAAAAACTATAATTTGACAACGACTTAACATTTTGTTACTCAGTTTTTTTGTTTCATTTCTATTGATGACATCAATAAAAATTAATGTAAATTATTGATAACTTGTTTTAATAATCAGTATTTAGAAATTGAAAAATCCAGGAATTCGAAATATAATGAAGAATGAGTTCCTACGTGTAATCTGAGCATTAGAAATTAGGCAAAACATCAATATTTTATTCAGATACAATGTTACTACGCAGCAGACAGTCTCAAATTGGTTACGTAAATTACGGTAATTTTAACCTCAGTAATGAGTGTTGATGTGGCCAAGAAACGCAGATAGGCAATGATGAACTGAAGGTAACAGTCGAGTCAGATTCATCACAAAGTTCTCATGATTTATTGCTTAAGTTTTTTGTTACAAAGAAAACAATAGTGAACCACTTGGCTCAAATTAGGCAAGTGAAAATGTTGGATAAGTGATTCCACATTAGTTGAATGAAAGTCAAAAATAAAACTGTTTGGATAATTGCTTGATAATGCTGTATTGCTATAAATGTGATCACATTTTGAATCGAATCGACACTTGTGATGAAAAGTGGATCCAATATGATAATTCGAAACGTTCAGCAAGCTTGGTGGATATAAATAAATCACCAAAACACGGTCCTAAGCACAATATTCATCAACGGAATCTGATAGTTATTGTTGGTTTGACAGCCTCAGGTGTAATCCATTATGACTTCATGAAACCTAGTTCGCCTATCACAGCAGATCTCTTCTGCAACCAATTTGAAGATATGATACGGAAACGTAAAGAAAAATAGCGGCATTTGGTAAACAGATCGACTCCTATCTTGCTTCTTGACAATGGAAAACCAATTACTTCATTTAAGTTAGTGAAACTTGAGGAACTTGAGTTTCAACTTCTGCATCACCCCATACTCACCAGACCTAACCTAAACTGACTACTATTTCTTCCTCAATTTAAACAACTTAGAGAAAGGAAGAAATTTTATTCCGAAAATCCCATAAAAATATCCTTCCAGATTTTCGCACACCAAATTTTCATTCAAATGTCTCATCAAGCTAACGCTCAAATGGAAAAAGTGTGTCGATAATATTGGTGCATACTTTGATGAATGACGTAAATATTTGTATTTGTAAATTATGAATAGACTTTGACTTTAGTTCTACAAATTTCATGCTTGATAACCTAATATGAATTTTGAGAATGAAAAACCGTAACTAACTTCATAATTGGAATTTGGGAATTTTTTAGTAATAACTACTTCTTCAGATATCAGATTGTTGTAACTTGAATACTACGAAAGGCTGAAGATGCTCTGAAATGACGAAATATGTACAACAGTACGATTTAGTTAAGATTCCGTCTAAACTTTACAGACAGGATTTCCCTTAATATATTTAATCAAGTCTAGCTTTAGTTCAGTAATGATTCTTCTAAGAAATGAAAGAATAGGTTTAAATATAAAATAATGAAGAAACCACCATTTTTTTAACAAAATGAAGTCTATATATTTAGAAAATATGACAAAGACAGAAAACACAATGTTCTCATTAGTTAAAATTAAATTGCAAAATTTGAACTTTATCAACTAATTTTTAACTTTTCAGATGAAGATCTTAATATAGAAACTCTTAAAGTCAGACAGTTCTCCGTCTATTTAGCGTCTTTACTACCATCTTTCAGAATAGCAAACTACATTCTAGAAGCTTTCACATTTTGAAACAGCGTTCTTTTCTTCTTATATAGATTTATATTAATTGATTTATTTAATGATAATTAAATTGATCAATACTGCATTTTAAACTCAGAAAAACTAAAATTGTAAATTATATTTCACGTACCCTCCGTCGTCCCCATGATAAGCAAAAGAAACAGGATGCCAACCAGGTTGACCAGGAGGATAATTATCATTAACTAATCCTATAGTGATTCGACCATGTTGTCCAGGATTGAGAATTTCTAAGATAAATATAAATAATTAAACTAGTATAAATCGTACCGATAGCAAATCGATTTCGTTCTTTTGAAACTGGAAGTCTTCCCACAGCGATTCCAACTGCTGTTTCAGAATCATAACTAATAATAATTAGGAGTAAAAATAACACAAAGTACAAAATAATAAAGATTCTTTTAAAATGCTAAATCAATCTTTAACAAAATTAATGAGAAATAATTTTGAAACAAAATAAGACGTGAAAATTGGAACAAAATTATCTGGGTAATCGAGTACTGAAAAGGCGAGTATTAGAGTACCCCTATATATATATATATATGGAAACATTGTTTGAAAAGTGAAAAAAAACGTTCAATTTCGTTGTAGCAAAATTAGTACAGATTAATCATACTTTAAAAAGTATGATATTAAGGAAGAACATGTAAAATCTATTTTAATAATTATTGAACTCTTCGACGAACGAATATTTTGCTAAAAACATCGAGTAAAATAAAAAATGTTTTATTAATTTAGTGAACATGTTCAAGTACGAGGTCTTACAAGTCGTTTCGCTTCATTTTTATCCAGTGGTGTCGTAAAAATTATTTCTGGCAATTAATGCATATACCGTCATATATCTTCGATCACGTATTTACTCCACCTTTGTGTATGGTCCTTCGTATTGTCCTTGTCCTTTATTTCTTCCTTCCATCTTGACTAATACCCGATCTCAATGTTATAACTTCTGCTCTGTTGAAATCGTGTCATCCTTTTTGAATTCAGGCAGTCTGTATATTCTAAAGGGCATTCATTATCTATCTCTGCTTATCTTTTTATCAAAGACAACTTCAGCTGAACTCTTTCAAATTAATTTTGTATAGATGAACTCAAAGTAAACTCAATTTGCGGAAGGATCTTTTCCTAATCATTTTTTGCTGTCGTCCAACGTTGTGTTCATCATATCCCTCACAGTCTGGAACTGTCGTTCTATTTGTTCATTAGAATTTTGATGGTATAAACTTCAAAACTATAAAATAGCCTCTAAGCTTGTAAGAAACTCCTTCGTGGCTTTCCAATCGAATACTTTCCTACAACTGACATGATTTCTCCATGGACATCCGCAACACAGAATTCAGTTATTGGATATAGTTTTCTGGTGAGTTGTTTCTTCAAGTTTTGAAAAAGTAGTAAGTGATATGTATTTACTGAATTGCTCAAGTATGTGGATGACAAATCTTTTTTCCAACTATTTCATTCAACAGTTCATATATGTCAGAATAAATACTCTCGAACATATCAGTTGCCGGTAATTTCGCAGTATTTTCTTTTGTTCTTGTAGTAACAAGGTTAAATTTTTGAAACGCTGCAAATCTTCGAACGACTTGTTGGATTCTCTGTGTAATATTTTTTGCTGCGTAGTTATTCTATTTATTCATTCAAGATTTTATCTTTTCAGCTCTTGTATGAACCAAGAAATGTTGTAACTCCTTAAAGTTTCTTTTAATTTCATCATTTGACAACAAATATTTCTTTCATGAGTTGAATGAAACTTTATTTTTGATGCAATGGTTGATTTGATAGTCGTTAATTTCCCTATTTTTTTTACATTGTGCCCATCTTCTACATACTAATCTAGAAAACATATCTGCATTTAAATGTGCTAATCCTTTCGGTTCTCTATGTTTGTGTCTAGATAATTTATCCAAGTCTTGCAATGTGAATATTTTTCATATGAACTGATTTCATATGATCCATAGCAATCCATAACACACCTACAATAATATTAAAACTGGCATCAGTGTCCAGTATAAACTCTTTTCTCATGTCTGGAAAGCACAAAACAGTCTTGACATCAGTGATTGATTTAAATCATCGAAGGTTTTTATATTACTACTATCCAGATCGATTTCTCATTTTACGCCCGCAAAGTTGTTCCATAGATCTAGTCTTTTCGCATAATTTTTTATAAATTTCAGATAATAATTACATATATCTAGAAATTTTCTTATATTTTAAATACATTTTAATTTATTAAGTCGGGGCATAAAGTTTAACATACTCAGTTAAAGATTCACAATTTACTATGAAACACGATAATATCGGAAAAACAAACATTTACTAGGGTGACTCAAACGTTTTTCGTTTTCTATGCCTTACATTGTGACAGTTATTTTATATAAATAATCTATTTTGGTATTATTGATTTTTATATTATTTATTATGATATTGCATGACGAATATCCTTGTTGGTTTATTCATTAAACCTTTGTTTGTCTATTCTTATCAGATTATGGAGAGCGAAAAAATACGGATTTTTAGTCTTTTTGTGACATTACAAGAAAAAAGGCTTCAACGCTGCTGCTGCAGACCGGAAGGGGAGGATGTGGTCAGTATTTGTGTGTCACAATTGTGGTTCAAGCGTTTCTCAAGTGGTGACGTCAATTTAGAAGGCCAAGCTCTCTCTGGGCGACCATCTATACTTGATGATGACATTCTACGTCCAGCTGTAGAGAAGCGGCCCTGCATCAGCATGCGAAGATTATCAGAAGAGCTTGGTCCTTCACAACCCACTGTTCAATGTCATCTTCATCAACTTGACCTTGTCAATCGACGGTGTAGGCAAATTTCTCACGAACTGATAGCAGCTCAAGCACAAAAACGACTTGATCTCTGCAAAGAATTGCTTGCTTACCACAATGACAAGCGCTTCTCCAGAAGGATCAATACGGGGGATGAAAAGTGGATATTTTCCGTAATACCTACAAGGAGAATCAGTGACTCTATCCTGGTATGCCCGCCAAACCCGAGGTTAAAAAATGACACTTCGATTGCAAAGTTATATTCTATTTATGGTGGAATTTCGAGGGGGTGATCATACTTAATCGAAATAAACATAAGCCAGTAGATGTTTCCGTAGTCACGGATGTGGATCATCCGCATGATACTGAGCTCTTAAGGCTTCCAGTGCATCCATGCACCAAAGTTAATAAAATAGTAAATAAAGTAAAAAATCTGTGGCGCCAACCACTGAAACCGTTAGATAAGGTACAGTTATTTTATAATAAAATGATGATTGGAGCGGAGAATTGCCATTTTGACCGAACATTTTTGCCATTTTCAGAAATTTATAAATAAAACATATAATAAATTAAAATAATTAAATAAATCATATTTTAATTAACTAAGTAAATAAAAGAAATTAAATTAATTAAACAAAGAAACTAATTTAAATCAAAAATAACTAAATAAATTAAATAAATAAATTGATTGAGTCTGATAAAAGCAGAAAGAAAAATCAGTTTCGAATCTTATTTAAAAAATGATGTTGGCAAATGATTCAATAATGTGCGAATTGAAATTGCGAAAATTCGAGCAAATTGAACTATCGGCCATGGTGAACCTCATTTTTGTTTTGTTCTGATTGTGGTTAATGTCTGTCTGCTAAGTAAGTTGTTATGTAATGTAATTTGATTGAATGAACCTTGGGATTGCATGTAAGTGTGTATGCATGTTTTGTTTAATGTGGAATGTGATTGGTTTAAGTATGTGTGTGTGACGAGTTTTTTTTATTGTGAATTGTTCTCACAATTAAAAGTTATTAATTTAAAATAATGTTTCGGTGTCAATTTTGAATCGGAAGTGTTTCATGTCAATAAAAGTTTTTTTTTAAAGGGAATTCTTTAATTCAATTTAAATAAAAAAAAATTCAAACTTGAATAATAAAATGGCATCCATTATCAATGACGATGATTTTGAAAACAATACTGAGAATATAAAAGATTCTGATGACACAAATAATTCTGTAAATATCGATATGTTACCCTATTCTGAAGATTCTGAGAATACAAAAGATTCTAATGACCAAAATAATTCCGTAAAAATCGATTTAACAATTTCCAGCGATACTAAGACTGTATGTGTTAGTGAAGACT
>MQRK01227486.1:31551-45007 GCA_001938485.1 Girardia tigrina
TGGCCATCCTTTTGATGATGCTGCATGCCGACCGTAACCAACCACAGACCGGGTAAGGTCTCACCAACCGACCGGTCCACGCGAATAAATTGTGACGAGTGACTTGCTCTGGCAGTGGTTGAACTTCTCCGTCACGGTGCTATCGTAATTTCCAACCTCGTCCACCTTAAACGAGAGACCCAACACTCGACCGCTTTCTATGGGAACTGGATCTTTCGCCTCTAATCCGAAGCACTGCAACATTTTTAGAACTCGATTTACTGGCATTTCGGCGACATTGACTGCGATGTCATCGTAGTAGGCGTCTGTGTTCGCCTGCATCACCGGATCCGACTGCAACACGTGTGATAGAATTTTCTGCATTATTTTTAGGGCTACACTCAACCCGAACCCGAGCCTGGTTTGATAATAAGATCTATAAATAAGATCCACAAGGATTGGTTGACCTTGATTTGTAGATAAGCCCGCCGCAGATCCATAATGACCAAGTTTCGCCACATTCGGCGCCATTTTTTCAACTTTTCAGCACACACCAGGCTCTCAGCCGTATGACTTGAGATCGACTCGTTGAGCTCCAGGTAGTCGAAGACTGGTCGAACCTTTGCTTTTGCTTTTTGAAACACTGCCATAAGGGGCAGTGTCGGCTGCTGGTGTCTTTCACATTCCACCATCCATCCTTTCGCTTTCCATTCTTAGAGTTCGGTATCGACTTCTAATTCATGCGCCTGGGTGGATTTATACTCCGACACACTGTTGCGAACTGGCGGCGCTCGCCCATCTTTCCATTGCCACGTAAGAGACAAAAGATGATCCATCGAACACTGCCGTAAAATCCTGATCGACGATACAAGTTGGTGCAGCGCCCTTCAATGCACTTGTCTGGATCCTCGGTTGATCTAACGAGTCACTCTCTGGCGCTGCAGCAGTGGTTGCGGGTGGTGCTTTATGACTGCCTCCCGACTCACACTGCGCTTGTTGCGGTCTATTCACTGTGCCGGTGCCGAATCTGATTTATCCTCTTGTGGCGCACATTCACCCCTCCCATTGAGGCGATTGTATCCATACCTAGGATCATCTCCACTCCAATAGACTGCAAACTTTTAGCCAACAAAACCCAGCACTTTAAAAGCTTCCTCGACACTTCAATCTCCACCCATGCCCCGTGTGTCACTACTGCTTGACCGAGTACCGTTTGCAGTTTTTCGGATACATTTTGAATCTGATCCGGTCGCACCAGCCGCTGTTCCATCATGGTAACGGAACACCCCGTGTCGACGTGTCCTCTCACCATCTTTCCCCTGGGTAACTACGCTATGGGTAACTACGCATCGACATTCACAGGTACCCTCCCTGCGCAGAAGAGATGGCCTGTTGATCTTTTCCCGACTTTCGATTCCGTTTTGGTCAGGCCGCGCAAAAGTGATCCGGCGCGCCGCAGATGAAGCACGCTCTGAATTTTGAAACTGGTGATGAACCCTCCTTCCCTTCACGCGCCGGTTGCATCCAAAAAATTTCATTTGCACGTGATTTCCAAATTTTATCTGATAGTTTTGTTAAAACTTTCGATTTTACATCTGATAAATTTAATTGGAAAATATGAGCTACATTGGATGACATATCCTCGATATTATATTTTCCACATAGAAAGGAAATAAATTCAAAAATAGTTTGAAAACGACTAAGATTTGAAAATAGATCTCTAATATTCTGAATAATTATTGTCTATATTAGAACAAAACTTTTCGATGTTGCATTGACAAGTAAGTTTAATCTGATTTTCTAAATATAGAAAATTCTTTAAGTTATTAAATTTATCTGAAAAAAACGTCTGCGATCTACTATCAAACAGCTTGCGATCGATCGTTTGCCCACCCCTGTTTTAAGGGTATTAAGCATTTATATACAATCATGCTCTAGTATGTTATTGGTTTTGCATCAGTCTAAAATTTTCTTTTTATGTCCAATCACACAAAAGGTGCTATTTCATCAGTGCTCATCATTCATTCCTAGCATAAACATTAGACAAGCATTTTTTTGGGACTATAGCCATTAGGGGACCTTTTTATTAAAATATATGTAAAAAATTCAATTCTAAAATTTATTAAACATCATTTTCCCCGGATTTAAGAAAGCTCAAAATGGAAGCCTTGTTTCCGTTTTTTGGATCTTTCAGTTGATATTTTGTTCTTGTTCTTATCTAAACTTCACCACAGATAATATTATCTTCCTGGTTTTTGTAAAACCAGTCTCTTAACTCATCATCAAATTTTGCCTGCTTAGGTTTTTGAAAACTCATGCTATCCTTCTTTATAAATTCCCTTTCGAGAAAAGTCTCTGAATTTTTTAATATTTTAATATTGTACTACTGTTAATACTCTTTGCGAAATTGTTTTTTAATCATTCAATCTGTGTAACATTCTTTCCCTTCGCATGACTTAGTAACTTAAGTTTCTCATCATTTTTCAAAGAAACATGTTTTTTAACAGTCAAACAATTTTTCGGTTGTGATACAATTGATTCTCAGAAATCTCGGACCTTCCTGTAATTTAAAATGTATTTGAGGTATAAATGCTGTTTTGCAAAGTATTTTTGACTGAAACAACCGGTTCTTTAAGTTTTACCATCTAGGTTGACCTTTGTATTTAAGTCATTTGATTTTTTAAAATATTTCATATTGGGAGTGTTAGGTTATTAGTTTTCCTAAACTGAAAACTAAATTAATAACAATCAATAAACTCCTTTACTTTTCAGAATTCAAAATTTTATTATCACAAAACAGTTTATTGAGACAAGATTTTATAATTTTAAATAAAAAATGCTGTTTTTTTTTCAATAGTAAAAACTAGTTTTACAGGGAGTAAGTTTTGAAGACTAAAATTATAAAATTGTGAAATTATAAAAAATTGCTATCTGAATACTGTGATTTATATGGTTTTGTCACTTTGTCTGGGAAATAATAGTGTGAATTTATAGAATGTTGACTATACATATTACTTCATATGTTATTGTAAATAAAACCATTAATCTTTTCCAGACAGTAACTTCGTATTGGGGAATGCTCAGTCTAAGGAGTACCCTATTGTTTATTGCAGTGATGGGTTTGTTGAGCTAACTGGATTTTCCAGAGCTCAAATTATGTCCAAGAGTTGCTCATGTAGTTTTTTATGGGGGAAAAATATTTCAGATGATGAGAAATCAGAGATTATTGATGCATTGACAACTAAATCAGAATTAAAAATGGAAGTAATTTTTACCAAGAAAAATGGTTAGCAAATATCATTTAATGATGTAAATATGATGATTTTAAATAAATGCTTTTACAATAGGTACCAGTTTTATATGTTTGTTAGATATTGTGCCTATTAAAAATGAAAAAGATCAAGTCGTGTTATTTCTTGTATCACATAAAAATCTATCAGAATGTCAAAATTTGTCCGCTTCAGTGGGTAAATTCTCTAAATTTTCAGTTATAATTTAATTTTCTCAGTTTTTGTTCTCAGATCAAGACGATGCGGATTGTTTTGAGGAAACTAATTTGGATGACATTAAGAATTTGGAAACGTCAACATCTCACAAGTACCAACGTCGGCGAAGTAGAGCAGTTCTTTACCAACTCTCAGGGCAATACAGTGGCAAACAGAAATCAAAATTTAATTTGGAAAATGTATGTTAAAATTTATTTTTTGTTTATAAATGTCAAATTCATTATGAAAATTAGGATTATGAATATTAATTACCCACTGTTTTCAATAAATTTACGACGATTCTAAAAATTGATATGATTATTTTTTAATTATTTCTAATTAATTATTTTTAATTATGATTAAAACTCGAGTCAATTTTAAAATTAGTTAATTTAGTTTTTTTACGCATTTCATATATTCACTATTAAATTATATCTTTTTAATTAAAAAAGAACTAAGGCGCTATAGAAATATATTTAAAGACAAATAAATCATGTCTGAGTTATAAAGTTTAATAAAGTTAGGAAATCAGAGACTGGTGAAATTTATCAACACTTCCTATGTGGGTATATTGTTCTTCTTTTTTATACTTTCCATGTTCAGAAAGAGGCCTGCTAATGTATTTATTTGACAATAACATTCAGTATTAGTAATATCTATAAATAATAATAATTTCTATTGAATTCAATGCTATACAAAGAGGCTGGTATAAACTTACAAACTATTGGAAAAAGGTTCCATTTTGTTCAAATAATATATAATATATAGTGCGTTCAATTACTTCCTGACCTAAGAGGGGAAATAAACACTGTAGAAACTGTATTTTTATCTCATGAAGGCTAATATATGTTTACTTTATTTTTCTGTGCATTATTTCTGTCGCTCCCAATATTTATGCTAACAATGCAAGAGATCCATAAATGTATTTTTCAGGAAATGCCTGATGAATTGCTTGAAGAGTTCCTAAACTACATGGAAGATTCAAATTAATGAATCAATTAATTATAAACATTTGTGTGTATAAAAATTTCAGTTTTTATCATTATCTGACATTTTGTTTTGAAATTTGATAAATCATAAAAAATAGTTAAAAAATTATTATTGAATAAATTCTAAATTTTTCTCTAAAATATATATATATATATATATATGTATATATATATACAGTAGGGGACACATTATTATAACCACCTGATATTTTATTTGTTTTTTTAGATTTTCTCATTATTTATATGGTTATTAGCAAATACAGTCATAGTTTTGATACTGTCTGTGTTTGTTTTATCACCCCATCAGAAAATGTGACAACTTTTAAACCTTATACTGATAAATTACCACAATTCTGTCAGAAAATGATCAAAATATAAGAAAATCAAAAATGTAAGAAATACATGTTTTATTTCAGAATGCAAAATTTAAATATGTACATACCTGATTACAAATGTTTTATTGTTCATAGAATAAGTAAAGTGAGTTCAATAAATGATAAATTAAACAATTTAATATTTTGTTTGTCCTCCTTTAGCGTTTACTACTGCCTGGAGACGTCTAGGTATGCTATCAATAGAGTTTTGAAGCTTCTGTTGAAATTCATAATCACAAAACTAATTGCGGAGGACGCTCGAAATAAGCTGATCCTTTGTTTTTCGTTTTGGACCACATCTGCAAACTCTGGATGTTGAAGGGACATCTGTTGTTATTCGTTTTTTGATGTTGATAACACTTGCATGATGAATGTTTCACAAAGTGGCAATCTGCCTAATTGAAAACTTTCCACTTGATAACAAAGCGTCAAATTTTACCACAACAGTAGAGGACATATCACAGCGTTTACCCATGACTACGAATGATGTCTTTGTATTCAACAGGATACTAAAAAAATAATCTGAAAGAAGAAATTGATTAATCTATTACTGTCAGATAATTAATTTATTTTCCTGCCTAACAGCAACAGATCATTTTTAATTGTAATAAATAATTTTTTATTATGAAAATGATACAGACCATAATTTAAAACATAAATGTTTGATTTAGAATAAAATGATTTGCTTGAAAAATTCAAAACATGAGAAAAAACGGAGGTTACAATAAAAAAGCATGGAAATATCAGGTGGTTATAATAATGTGTCCCCTACTGTATATTAAAAATATACGTATATATATTGAAAAAATTGCAGTATTACTTTACTGCATCCATTGTAATAATTTGTAATTGAAAATAATAATAAAATTTTTAAAAGGTGAATTGAGTTTTGGGTTTTGCATTGAATTCGAAATCGAAAATTTGAAAACAAAATTTAAAAATGGCTAACTACTGCATACTATATATTCTCAGCACATATGAATGTTTTAACTCAGAATGATTTTTTAAAATGATGCATGAAAAAGTAGATATTGGATGCAAGATCAGGACGAACATATTCAAAAAGGATCAAGTTTAAAAAAATTAAAAAACATATTTGAAGTTACATTTAATGATGAACTAACAGTATACTTCATTTTACTTGTCATAAGTAACTGTTCGTCCGATACTTTTGAATTTCTCTGAACATTTCTCCGGAGGATAAGTTGAAAAAAATCTAGAAAAACTAACCTCTTAGTTAAGTAATCTACAAAAAAGACCATGTTGTTTCTAAATATCAATTAAATTATTTCACATGCTACTATTGTGTATGACTCGCATTTTGAACCATGTTAAGAGAACTCACACATTTGACAGAACATTTATTACATTCACATTTCTTATCATCTTTATGATGATCATTAGTATTGCTTTCACTTAAGTCCATCATTCAATTTTCAATATCTCTCATTATAATCTGAACTATACTTGAGAAGATTATTTTATTTAAAAATATTTATTTTAAATTTTATTGGCTAAGATAAAATATTTTTATAGTCATTTTTAAACATTAATTTGGTTTTAATTATTTAAAAATTTACAAAAATAAAATCAATAAAATTATTTAAAAGTTGCAATAATAAAAATTAAAAATTTGAATATTAAATCTAAATTTAAATAAATTAGTTTCAGATTATAAAAATTAAAATATTGATCATCCATCTGATTAGGAGATTCACCATCCAAAATCATCACACAACATTTTAAACATGCAAACACTACAAAAAACAATTACACACCCCATATTCCTCACATCCCCCTCGATTTAAATGGCTTTAGCCATTCCACATTTCTGATCAAAATTCTACCATCTTCTAGCTCAAATTCATAACTTCTTTCATGTCTTCTGCTTTTTACTGTGGTTGGACCCATATATCGATCTTCTTCCTTTGTAGCATTTTCTTTTTTTATCCACACTTTATCCCCCGTATGAAATATTTGTTTTGTCTCTATCAATACGATAGAGACAAAACGAATATTTCATAACTGTATTTTCGCTCTTTACTTTCTTATTACAACTCTGTTTCTTATTAACTTTCCACCAATGTCTTAGCTTCCTACCAAATATCATTTCTGCTGGCGAGTTACCTGTGGTAGCTTGGATTGTGCTGTTCATCATAAATTCTACTTCTGGCAAAATTTCCGTCCAATCTTTGTGGGCTTGATCTTTTATCCTTATGTCCAGAGCATCTCTAATAGTTCTAAATTGTCTTTCAATGATACCATTGGTATTGTGATGATAAGGACTGGAGTAAATTATTTCTGCTTTAAATATCTTCAGTGTGCATTTGAAGAGTGTCGATTCGAATGATTTACCTCTATCCACATGGATCTCTTTTAGTGGTCCGAATATCCAAATTCATCTGTCCAGTAGTACCATCCGTGCAGTTTTCTTTTTTTGATGAATTACAGAATTCAGACTTATATACCTGCTAAATTGATCGATAGCTAATATATATTGATATCCATTTAAAGTCCTTTTAAATGGTCTGCAAAAATCCATATACAGCTTTTGAAATGGTTCATCAGCAAATTGTTTAATAAAACTTTCTTTCATTTTTGTGGTTAAAATCTTTCTCTTTTGACAGTTTATGCAACATTTTACAATTCCTTAATTATCTCTCTCATATTAACCATATCGAAATCATCTTTTAAATAGTTATAAACCTTTTTACTACCAGCATGGCACAGTATCTTGTGAGCGTCTTCCACGAATTCTGTCCTTGTGGTTCTCGGAATCCAATATTTATTATCTATTGTTGTCAAAATATTGTCTTTCAGTATCCATTCCTTTGTTCTTCCCATTCTAATATCTTCTCTGATCTGATTTATTTCGTCTTTATCTTTCTGCCATTTGAACTCTTGATTCGTCGTCTAAAGCCAAGATTCGTGTTTTAATCTTTCCTTTCTTAGCTTCTTTGTGCATGGTTTGACACTGACTACATAATTCACAAGAATTTCTCGACATTGCATTTGCATTTGAGTGTTTTCCTCCTTTCCGATATTCCATTCTCATATCCAAACTACTATGAAAATTTATCCACGTTTGAAATTGCGGTGTTTTTGGGTTTTTCGTATTCAGCATGAAGGTAATAGCTTTATGATCGGTTCTTAGTACAAATCTTTTACCGTATAAGAAGTGTTTAAAATTTTGCGTAAAAATAACAAATTGCTAGCAACTCTTTCCTTGTAACACAATATCCAAGCTTGTGTTTGTTCATTTTATGTGATCCATACGCGATCACTCTCTCTCTCTATTATACGTTTCCTTCTGTGATAATACTTCCCCGATTGTATCGAAGCTTGCATCCGTATCCAGTATAAACTCCTTCTCAAAATCAAGATACGCCAGTATCGGGGTGTTAATCATTTTTTCTTTCAATTTTCGAAAAGCTTCCTGGCATTCTTCAGTCCATATTATTTTCTTGTCTTTATTCTTACCACACAAACCCTCCAATACTTTTGAGTATTTTGCGTAATCTTTTAAAAATTTTCTATAGTACTTTGTTAGACCCAAGAAACTTCTCAAATGTTTGATACATGATGGATTCTGAAATTTTTTAATGGCTTCAATCTTTGTTTGGTCAGTTTCTATACCATTCTTACTGACAATATATCCTAAAAATTTTGTTCTTTCTATTAGAAATTGGTACTTTTCTGGGTTAATTCTTAAACCTGCTTTCTTAATTTTTTCCAGTACATGTTTTATTTGTTGCATATGCTCTTCTTTATTTTTTGCAAAAACCAAAATATCGTCCAAATATGCTACTGCCTCTTTCCATTTTAAATATCCAGCTCTTGGAAAGTTGCTGCGGCTGCTGATATTCCGAACGGCATTCTTTTGAAACAAAACTGTCTGTTCTTTGTTGAGAATGCTGTTTTAATCTTTGATTCTTCTTCCAACTCGACTTGGTAATACGCGTTCCCAAGATCAATTGTACTAAAATATTGCGCACCATTCAGTGTGTTCAGCATGTCATCTACATTTGGCATAGGAAACGSTGGCCTGACGGTAATTGTATTCAACTGGCGGAAGTCAACACATACTCGAATATCTTGTTTTTCCTTCTTCCACACACATACTAATGGGAAATTCCATGGTGAGCAACACTTTTCGATTATGTCATTTTTTTCGAAATTTTTAATAACATCATCCAATTTGTCCTCAAAGTGTTTTGGTTGCCGATAAGGTTTTACTAGTATTGGATCCCCGTGTGTTTCTATTCTGTGTTTTGTCAATGATGTTTTCCCAATATCCCACTTATCAGCCATGAATACTGATTTATAATTTGCTAGAATTTTTATTAATTGCCCATCAATTTGCTTGTCAAATATATTCATTATTCTTCTTAGTCTGTCCTCATCTGATGGGTTGTCTCTAATTACCAATATTTCCCCACCTCGAGGTATCTGTCTTTTCAGTATTATTCTGAATTTATCCAAGAAATCTATACCTGCGATCATTTCGGGGTCTAGTTCTTTGACTACATAAAATTCTATTAACTTTTGTGTTCCCTCAATAGCCACATTTAATTGAACGATTCCATAATTGATCAGTTCTGAATCATTTGCGCAATGAATACGTTTTTTCTTTTCTCTTATTTTAATATCTTTGATATTTTTAATTATCTCCGCTTTAATTACATTTACTCTTGCTCCAGTGTCCAAAAGACAATGAACTTTCCTATCTTACACGTAAAAATCCACATTTGGACGTCCTTTCAGTTCTTTATAATTTATCTTAAACTTTGATATCTTCAATATTTCCGTTTTACCATTTAGTTTCTTATCATCTTGAATTGTCATACTATTATAGTGTTCTCGATTTACAATATCTTCACATTCAAGTTCGCACATCTCTTGAGGAATATTTTCATACGTAAAATCAAACATACAATCACACACACATTCATACATACATTTACATTGGTTTTCTAATGAAGCACACTGAGCACCTCTTCTTGTGATCGTGCGTCCTCGTTTCCCTGTTCGTCTCCGGATCTTCTTTTACCTCTAGAATAATCTCTTGATATATTCTCTGCTCTTCTATCAGACATTTTCGATCTCCTGTCCATTTCATCATCCCTGTCATCTAACTCCGCCAAGTGTTGTTTCTTATTCATATATGCCGGTCGTAATTTACGTTTTTCAAACTTACATTAAAAGAAATGGAATAATGTTGACTTAGATAAATGCTCATCCATTTAACTGTTAGAAAATGCTATAATGTAGTGCTGAATCATTGCGTTTCTATATTAAATCGTTTTAAAAAATGATTTCTAACTTTTTTAATCTCTACGTCTAAATTATCAAAAATAATTAATTATTAATTTATATTCATGAAAAAATTTGAATAGTAAAAGATTTTTCTTGAATTTGATAAAGTAAATTTGAAAGCAGATTATTCAGAATGAAGCCGCATCGATATAATAATAGAAATCCATTTGAATCTTGAAATAAATAAATTATTTTTTAATTTCTTAAAAGTTTGATTAATTGTTCTTGTCACAACTTCAATCTGCTTCTTTACGTTGTAATTGGGAATATAATCATTCATTTATATTGATGTAAATAAAGATTTATATGTATATATAAATACAGAAAAAGAAAGACGACATTGTAATAACTTTTTATTTTAAAACAATACATGTTTCGCTATTACGGCATCCTCAGTTTTGAGGTTATTTCAGAAAACAAGTCATTTATGTGGTACATTGAATATTATACAATTTATAAAATTAATAATATGACATGACAACTCACTTTAGACACGATATTTGTCAATATTTTTTTTCAAAACTGAAAATTCAGACTCATAGTTAACCTTATCTCTATTTTTTGCATTTTTAAGATAATTAATAATCGACGCGTTTCTACTCGAATCTAAAGATTCAGTATATAATAATTATATACTGTGAAGTCAATTTATTAATAGCAAGAATCCATTTGTTAACAAACCTGGATTTTTATACTTATAATTTTACAGTTTATGCTTTGTGTTTTGGGATCTACATTTGTATTTCATTGAAGGTAAATATTTTTTGATATATGTTAATTTAAATAAAATAAATTATAATTTTTTTTCGACATTTGTTAATTTAAATATAAATTTTAAAGAAAAATTGAAAGATATAATTTTATTTTCCATTCATTAATAAAGTTTGATATTGAAATTATGGAAATAAAGAATTTTAAAAATAAAAAGTTAGTTTTTTATACATTTTTTTATTCATTTACATTTTTTCCGTTAAATTATTTAAATTATGTTTCATATTTATAATAATAAGATTTATGAAATTTTTAAAATAATTTTTTAGTGTCAAAATTTTTTAATTTAAAACAAAAATTCAATTTTTAAAAATATTTATTTATTTTTACTAATTTTTTAATAAAATTTAATGTATTTTTTACTTTGGTAATTATTAAAAGAAAAAAGTTTTTGGAAAAAATGTGATTTTTGTAATTTAAAATTGATTTATTAAAATATTTTGATAAAAAAATTAATTAAATACTTAAATTAATTTAAAAATTTAAGAAAAAATACGAAATTTTATATTGTTAAACGGACACTTAACAAATTATCCTATTATTATGTGTGTATGTTGTGTGTATTTCTGTGTGTTAAGGGGTAGAAAATATTATTTTATATATTTTCTATTCTCACATGGACATTTGAGTAAGTATGTATATTATATTAACATTTTGATTGGTTTAATTTTCTTTCTCTAATTTTCTTTTCTCTAACCCCGATAATTCGATGCTTCAACTGACCCAAAAATTTAATCAAATTAAACGATAAAAATTATGTATTTAATATTATGTTTAAAAAAAATTAAAAGAACGCATAATTTATTCAAGAAGATAAAACAGTAGGTAATCATAAAAATTGAAAATTTGGAACAAAGTTATATTACAACAGGAGTACAAAAATCAATTTAACTCTAGGAATTCCTCCATTTCGTTTAGAACCTTAAAAAAATGAGCAGGAACAGCTGTGCACTACATCCATTCTTGCCTAAAAGTTTGCATCACATCTCTAATTTCAAGGTTAGTTAATGGTGCCATAATCGTTAATGAATCATTTGGTTCTTCCTCTTTCGTTTCAATGTGATCGTCATCAGTGGTTAAGGAAAATGAGTGGTCTTTATTTTGAACATTTTGAATTATGTCTTCATCGGTCATCATGCTATCACATACGACATTCTTATCACACTCTATATAATCATTAAATTCTTCATCCACGTCGGAGACCAATCTTAATACTTCAAAATTTTGTTCAGCATTTTTAGCGAGTTCGGCTAAAACAGTGATATCATCATCGTCTTGATAATTCTCATCGTAAAATCTTGCTTTTTTAAAACAATTTTGAATAATTGTCGACGAAACTTTAATGTCCCATATCCTCGAAATTTTCTTAATGAAATCCAACAAATTAATTTTTGGAATTGGTAGCTTTTTCTCGATATAATCCATCATTTACTTAACCAAATCATCATTGAATTTCCAACACCGTATGATCCCCATATTCATCGGTTGCATCAGTGAAGTTAAATTAGGAGGAAAAAATTCCAACCGGATGTTCTTTAATTTCGATTGAACCTATTTTTTATGGGAGGAATATTTGTCAAAAAAATATCCCCTTCCAATTCTTTTTTGCATAATGATCATCTAATTTTAACAGCCATTTCTCGAAAATTCATCAACGCCTTGCTATTAAAATCGTAATCGAGCGGAAGAGAGCGGATATTTTTGAAATAATGAGGACTTTTTGCCTTATCGATGACTAAAGGCGTGATTTTTCCAGTGCCCGACATGTTCGCACACAACATCAATGGGATCCTCTCCTTACTAAATTTACCCTTTTGGCACATGTCCCCTTTATAGGCAAAAGACTTTCCTGGAATACATTTATAAAATAATCCCATCTCGTCTCCATTGAAAATATCCTTATCATAAGCTAGAAGAATAGGGCTTAAAATCGTGTGCACATAATCTTGAGCGACTGTCTTGTTAGCAGGGCCGTATTTACACACTGGGGGCCCATGGCGGAAAATATTTGTGGGGGCCCTTGCAAACTCAGATTGATCATTTTCAAAAAAAGCACTTCTGTATACTGCGATACCCACTCACAATGCTCAGATTACGCAGATGTGAATAACACAGATACAAAGTATATTGTGATAGATTCATAGTACATTCATATAGCACAGTAAAGCATGTGGAAATCATGAAATGTTCATTACCAAAGGAACTCTGTGGGATTTGCTAGTGGAAAAATCACGGATAATGTCACTGAAGTCTATGTCTCTCAAAATGTCACTCTCAATGCTCATGAGTGTTAGGTTAGTGAGCCTGTCTTGAAGCATTGAGGTACGCAGTCTGTTTTGAATTATTTTTATTTTGGAAAATGAACGCTCAGCAGAACAATTTGTAACCATCATAACAAGGTAAAGACGGAGGGCTATTTCCACATTTGGAAATTCATCTTGAACATTTTTTTGAAGAATGAGAGTGTACATAAATTGCGCGAAGCTCTCTTCCACTTTCTTTTCACCTTCAAACACCTTGAGAAACTCTTGAAATTGGACCA